>MJUU01061755.1:8735-52060 GCA_002080025.1 Modiolus philippinarum | reverse complement strand
GGGGTTGCTTGCTTGCTTTGAATATTTTTTTTCTGATTTGAATTGTTATCCTTATTCATATCAATACCAGTGTCCTATGTTAAGAGTGGATAGCTAATTTTCAATTATAATACATAAAAATCTTGAGAGAATATGAGCAAAAAAACAGCGACCTGTATTTCACCTAGCGAAAGGTATCAACACATTGTCACAATAACGGGATAACATGATATAGAACAACAGTAAAAACGTTATCCCAACGCGAATGTCAAATTTAATGTCACGGCATTTCTGGCTTTAAAATTGAATGTTAAGTAACTTAATAGTTGTGGCAGTAATGAATCCCAGATGACTGCTTGATTGGCCTAGAGGTAAAATTCCACCTCTCATGGAATTAGCACCATCCATACTTTTTTAACATTATTGCAAACTGAAATAGATTTGAGAATCAAGGACAAATGCTTTAAATCATTTTTGGAGAATGACGCATTATTTTGAAAATGTTTAGTTTTGATCAATTTCTTCAGTTTCAAATATTTAAAAAAAAAGGATTTAGTTGTTAATTACACCTATTCATATGACAGTGAATATTTATAACAGGGAATTGTTTATGTCGATATGGGAAAACAATGTTTTGGTCATATTAAGTGGTAATAATGGAGATTTATCAACCCTTAGTAATTCAAATCATGACCAATTAGGCTATCATTTACTATAGGAATAAAAGTGGAGTTTTTCGATGTGCAAACGCGGCGGACTGTCATCCCAAGTTACTTTTATGTCTTAGATTTCTAATCCTCTGAACTTGAACAATGTCATTACTGAATTTGACTTGACAGCGTTTATCGAGAAAGAACTTCTTCGTTGTATTGAAGATGACCGATGAAATTTGACGTTGCAATTGAAATTATTTCACCTAGTCTGTTGCTTTTAATAGTGTTAATCTATACCTGGAAACGAAAGATTAAAAAGCCGATCTTTGTGTCCTTCGTATTCATATCTAGAAAAACGATGATAATACTTTTGCAGGAATGTGTATAGTACTTATTGTCTGTATGTTTTGTTTGTTTGTTTATTTGTTGTTCTTTTTTTTAGTTTTATTTTTTTTTTAGTTTATGAAGACAGAAAACCTAGACAAAGCACACCAACAAAACACGTGAACACCAAAACTTCAACACTGAATACTATAGCACTGATAGTGTGGATTAAAGAAAAAACATAGTGACAAAAGATGCTCCGGAAGGGTAGGCTTGTCTTGCCCTGCATTTAACACAAGTCCCACTGTCAGTAGGATTGTGTGACAGTGTTATTCATATTTTCTTATTTAACGTATATCTATATTTTGTAGCTTCTCTTACTGGTAAGTACATTAGGTTTTGTTTAGCAAATGAAAGCTAAAAACACTCCCGTTCAATGAAAATTGCAATTTTTTATCAAAACAAGCACATGCGATTTCAAACATGGCAATCTAAATATTAAATATTTCATTTATTTGAGTTTGACCTTCCAGCAACTGTTTTGAAGAAGATATCATTACAGCTTTAGTGGTAACCTTATCAATACATTAATGGATTACATACATCCCAAGCAATCACATGTCATATACATCGGCAAAGGAATACCGCAGCAAGAACGAGAAAAGGGGGAATTCTAAAATCATAAATCTTAAATCACGGCATTTCACATCCAACAGGAATTTAGACAGTATCAAGAAGACAAAACAAATAATTAAAAATGAACAAGAACGCCACATAACTAATTCACTAACAGTGTGAACCCCTATAAAAAACTGATGTATCATCAGGTGCTCCGGAAATGTAAGCATGATCTGCTCCACGCGTGGCACCCGTCACACTGTAAGTGAAAAGTCCGGTTTTGTCATAGTCGGTTTTAGTCAGTCCGGTAACAAACTCTACCCAAAGATATCTTTTCTCATTTGCGAAAAAAAAAACATGGTAACGGTCTGTCAAATATGTAAGGTTTTGCCAGCCATAAAATCGGTTTACCCCATAATTTCTTTTGAAATGCCTCTCCTAAGTCAGGACCATTGCGGTTTACAATTTGCCAGTGACTTTGTACCTGATTTGTCTTTTTGCCCCTTTCATTTCCACTCCTGACATTTCTGTCAGGTTACTCTGATATTACCCCCATATGCATATTTTTTTAAAGTATACATCATATTATAGGAATCAATAATGTAGAGAATTGGAAAAGTTGTCCTGGATTATAATTGACAGTTTCTCTTGCATTTCAGAGCACTTAAAGGATACATTTTCCTTCTTATCATATATTAACATTTGTTGCAAAACCCTCTAAAGTTCAATTAAAAACAAAAAAAAATTGTTTATCCTAAAAAAAGGTATGTAGAAACAAAAAGTATTCGGTAATTTGTTATCCATACATGGAATTTTTAAGTCTTAGATGAGATGCAGTATTGTTAACGAAACAAGTCTTGTTGAAAGTCTTCAAATGGAAGTTAGTTCATGTTAGTTGCTATAGGGTCTGTAAGTTTCGTTGAATTTTGAAACTTCCGGGTACAATTTTTGTACCCGTAAGTTGCATTTTGCACGATAATATATGACGTTGTAAACAAAAAATTAAACGTCATAATCCTAAAACGTCATCTTTTAGCGGGAGACATTTTCAAATTTCAATTTTATCGTGAATTCTCGGCGTCACATGACGAGACTTACAGACCCTAGTAGGCGAATAACCCTACCACTAACTTTTGCTAGTGCTGGTATCAAGTCCATCTATCGCGAGTTCTTATCGTTGTTTAAGTGTGACTTTTATCTTTGATTGGTGTTTTTCTTGTGCAGTTATCTTGTCTTTTTTTTTATCCTTTATATTTTTTTTTTAAAAATACTAGCATTATGTTTAAATTTGTAATAAACGCCTCAAAATTGCAAGACAAGACAATATTCTATTAACGTATCGCCTTTATGTACATGTAAATAACACAAAAGCACTCTAAAAAGAGGTATGAGTACATTTCTATAACTGTAAACAATTAAACATCAGTTGCACCTGAATTTTGAAAACTTAGTGTTTAGTTAGCAAAATACCGAAGTTACCGTTAATTTATTTTCTGCATATTCGCATTTCGACAAATTATATCTCATCAGTGCAGATCAAACCAAAACATTTGGGTGGTGCATTGCAAAAAAAGGTGTTTTTCAGGTCGGTGCTATACCCAAGATGGCTGCCTGTGGGAAACAGTTCTAACGTTGGACCATATGGAAACACTAACAGAGGTCTTCTCCCCTTATAGGAACTAAAGTTTAACTATGGGCTCTTGAACATAAAATGTTTATTTTTATCAAGGGCCAGGTGGGCGATGCAGGCTCTTGAGAGCCTCTTGTTTTTGTTTGGCAGAGAAAGAGAGTACACGTCTTCTACGCCCCCTCCACCGAAATCTGCAACTAATACCTTAAGGGATATGTGATCAACTAAGAGTTTAGTAAACGGATTAACGACTTCTTTTGCATAACTTTATCGATATATATAGTTCTTTGGAATCTTAACATATGTTTTAAATTCTAATTATAACGGGCCCTCAGACCAGCTCCTCTGAGAACCGGACCCCTGTAGAAATCGAACGATTGGTTTAATCCATTTTTAGCTTTTTGAATAATATTTAATTCCATCTAAAAACAGCACCTTCTGAATTCAAGCTATATGGAACGGTCACAAAAGTGTATTTTTTGTCAAATTGAAAACAAAACAATAATTTTTGCTGGTAGGGAGACAACCATTCGGTTTTAAGAGGGGGGGGGGGTCGGCTAGGGATTTATTTTCATGACCATCTCGAACAAATTATTTATTTTGTACCAAATGCCNTATTTTTTTTTTTTTTTTTTTTCAAATCAAAATTAAATATTTATTTACACGACAAGTGGGATTAGAATATTCATTTTCACTGGCAACAAGATTGAATTATATATTTACATCGAATTATTAATTTTAAAAAGGCACAAACCCCCTTCCCCGAAAATCAAATGATCGTCCCATAATTATTCACTCAATTCAACTCAACGTGTCGCATATTTATTGTCATAAAAATCGAACCATTAGTGTATTTCAGTATAGCTGTCTGCCTTGATCGAAATATACTAGTAAACCAGAAAACGTATAGAATAAAAAACAGTAACGACCTGAGTTACATCAGAGATCTCTATATCACTTCAAGATGCCTCTGCTGGTGGACTGTTAGTCCCCGAGGGTATTCACCAACCAAGTAGCCAGTACTTCAGTGCTAGCCCGAAAACCGATTTTCTTTGGAAACACGCAATATCTAAATTCAACGAAATTTTGTTCAAAACTAAGGAGTATCTCTCTCTAGAATAGCTCTTTCTTTGGCTGATTTTGGCTTTACTATTTAGTTTGTATTCTTAATTTGTTCTCCATCAGCTTTTAAACACATTTCGTTATATGGATTTCCAAATGTTTGATTTGATCTGCACTGGTGAGACATAAGTTGTCGAAATGCGCATATGCAGAAGCTAACTTAACAGTAGCTTCGGTATTTTGTTATTCAATATCATTGTTTCGATTGAATACAATCAGTCAATCGTTACTTCTTTACACCGATTTCTATTCTCCCATCAGAGGTATGTTTTTGAGATTCTACATTTGATTTTTGGGGAATGTCCAGAAATGGAATTAAATTCAAGCTTAGCTGTCAAACCTCTCCAGAAACCATTTCTAACAGCAGTTTTTCTGAAAGATACGCACTTTTCAAGTGTGAATGTACAGTATCAATTGATTAAAACAAGTGAAAGAGTAAATGCAGAGATACAACTTGTTTAAGCATGCTGGTAGCTCACATCTTTGTATTTCTGTCAGATTTTCGGACTTCATTGGTCTTATCCGTTCGAAAAATTATATTTTTCTCGGCCCATGACCACAATATTTTCTTTGATAATTTCATTGTTTAGCAGCATTCTGACAAAATTTCGTTAAACACTTTTTTGCCACACTCGGGAATGTTGCTTATGTTAAAACTACAGATACAATACAATTGTAACAGTGAACTAAACTGTCGAAAAATTTATAATAATTTCACGCCTGAAAAAGAATGTCTTGTTCAATTGGTACAACTTTTTTTGGTATTTGGTATATCCCAGACTTTACATGAGGAACAGCCACAAAAATATTTTCATTAAATAATTTGTCATACCTTGTAGTTTCTGGCACTTGCAATGTATGTGGAGACTCAACAAACTTGATACCATGTTCAACACAGGAGATTTTTAGCAATAATTCAATACAATGTCCATCCGGAAAACAGTACTGTATGACAGATCTGTATCAGGATGCTGGTGGCAATAAAGATGTGTATAAGAGGTAAGTTTGTTTGTTTGTTTGTTTATTTTTTTTTGGGGGGTGGGGGGTTTAACGTTACTTTTATCAGTATTTCAGTTATACCGTGGTGAATAAGAAGAAGCCGTTATACCCTGAGAGAACCATCATTTTTGTCAGGTATCTGAGATAACTTTTCAAATTACAAACCGAGTGTGTTCTTTCTTATGATTTGCATAGCGAGGCGCGAAAACAGAGTTGAAGACTTTACCAATCGGCAATTTAGACTATGTGTGTACAGACAAAACTTAATAGAGGAGAATCTGCCACTGAACGTTACCAGCCGACAATGAATTACCAGGTTTAATACAAATCTAGTGTATACAGATACGAGCAAACGATGTATATTAACCCTTGTCGTGGTGAGGATTTTTTTAACAAACAGCGGTTTTCATTTATTTGCAAATTTATGCAAATGATATGCAAATGTAGCATTTGATGTGATGAATGACATCGTAGCATGATTATAAAGCAATTTGGAGTATTGGGGATGAATTATCGACAAATGCAGCCCACCCCGTCCAAAATATGCGTTTTTTTTTAACTTTGAAGTTCCCAGCATACAATTCTGAGGTAAAGGCAACGAAAACAGGCCAAATTTGTATATTTAGATATTTGATATCGTAGGATATAGCAATTCCTTTGATGTCGGTGCAAAAAAAAAAGCATCTCGGTACGTTGCATGAACTGTAGCAGGTGCTCAACTTACCTCTGTGTGCATCCCGGACCAGTCCGGGCGCATCAGGACAAGGGTTAATGATATCTAAAGTGGTCCATAGAATATTTGGGTATTTAATGGAATTGATCAATTCTGAATGCAAAAGCTCCTGTCGTTGTAAACATTTGTCTTTTCTCTTTTAAGCCTGCAATTGAAATTTTATGTACCTGTATGTGTTTTGTGTTAAAAGTAAAACAAAAATGAAGAATCACCAGCCATATAATCGCAACTTCTTTCGTTGAAAATGCTGAATGTTAAAGAAAATAATCAAAATTATTTACGCTACAACAGATACACATCTTTCATACCGATCAGCTAACATCGGATGTAATTCTCCATGTAAAGCTGATCCTATTGTTAAGTCAATGGATAAGGACCAGAATGACGCGGATCAGTATACTGAACAGTAAAAGAAACACCCATTTTTGCTGTTCAGTATGTTACCCGCGACATTGTAATCATTGTGTATTGGTATATCAATAGGATCAGTAGGAGAATTACATC
The DNA here is from genome assembly GCA_002080025.1 of Modiolus philippinarum. Classification (NCBI taxonomy): domain Eukaryota; kingdom Metazoa; phylum Mollusca; class Bivalvia; order Mytilida; family Modiolidae; genus Modiolus; species Modiolus philippinarum. The sequence continues at coordinate 45,498 of MJUU01061755.1, read as the reverse complement.
CGCGTATAGCCGATCGCTATGAAGGGTGTCAGATAGAATTTTATTAATTTTTATATATTGTTTAACTTTTGATTGAACTTGCAAAAAAAGAAAGAGAAAGAGGAAAAACGGAATTATCAAATATAGTTAATAATTATTTAACAAAACTAGAAATGTTCGAGCAGTTATTATTCTGGACGAATGTAAAAGACATGTTTATCTTTTATATTTGTATGATATTACTTCGGGACTTTTGAGTAGTGTTCAATCCGATAACAGATCTAAATGTATAAGAGGGAATCTCAAATTAAAGAACACTTTTGAGCCAATCGATTTGTAGCGGTTCAAGTACATCGGCAAACGAATACAAGCAATAACGAGGAAAGGGGAAATTCTCAAATCATAAATCCAAAATCACGGCAATTCACAGCAACACGAATTGAGACAGTATGACAAAGACAAAACAAATAAACAAAAAAAAAAAGAACAAGAACGAAACAAAACTGAAGCACTAGCAGTGTGAACCCCTATAAAAACTGAGGTATCATCAAGTTAATTATTTATCGTCAATTAAAATTTAGTTAAAAAATTGTCATACAGAAAAAAATATAAATGAACTTCAATTTCATAAAAATATTTTGTTTTTATATGGTATATATTTATTTCAATAGGTTTAGAAATCCAGTTTTCCTTCTAACTGGTATCCGAGGCGATCGTTTCCGCCTTCATTTACACGAGACTTCCTATCTCGAAAGTGCCGTCTTTAATATACAGAGATCTGCTATATATCAGTAAATCTCTGAACAGGTTACGGTATAGTAATCATTAAGTAATTTTTGCACCTTTCTGCAAAAAAAAATGAATAACGCCTATGGGAATAAAAGTCCATGTTAATTTAAAGCCCATAATTTGAATTGGAAATTTTGTTCACCCTACTTGATAAAATTAAGAATCTTTTAGGGTCAAATTTAAGCAAAATAACGGAAATTTTTAGCTGAGATCAGAATTTATCGGCATTTAAGCATTTTTGTTCAAATTTTAAACTGTTGAAAATGTGTTGCTAAATTTTTTTTGTTCAGTTTATTTAACAAAACTAGAAATGTTCGAGCAGTTAGTATTCTAAACAAATGTTAAAGGAATATTTATCACTTATTTGTCTATATCACTCTCAATTTACATAGAACGGCTATATTACGAAATCTGAACTGGTCATGTCATTGAGAAGAAGTCACCTTCGGATTGCTTTGATTTGATATTATTTGTTTTTATTCATGCGAATCGTGTAATAAATCGATTTTTTTTTATGGGAAAATTTTTGATAATACCGATAAACAAAAAATAATCATGTCAAAATAGAAATTTCAACTTATTTCAATTTAACATGTTTAAGGTCCTTTTATTTTTTTCTGTATTACATGTGTATTGCCTTTTAACGAAATATGAGAACAATGTTGATATGGGTTTTATCACGCTGTAACTCATCGTGCTCACACTTACATGATCTTCAGATACTGGCCTTGAGAATATCGTATATTCCATTTTATCGGTAATTTGTATTGATTTCGTTTGATCTCTAGAGGCGAATATTTTCAGTATTTGCTTTTGTCCGAATGCGAGAAAATATTGGCAAAATGTAACTTAAGCCACGCTTACCTTGTCAATCAGTACATTAATGTAAACAAAGAAATATACATCTGCAAAAAAACCATAAAGGTTCGCACATTTGTTTTTACTAATCAATAGTTAATTTCATGATTTCTTCAAAATTGATTTTCATTTTAAAAAATTGTTGTATCCACTGATTTCGTTAATTACCGATTATAACAAGAATAATTGAAGTTTTGTTTCTAATACTTCAAATATTGTCTCCAATTAATGATAGACTCACCAACAAAGTGGGCTCGTCCATTATGTCGACAATGATGCCTCCAGTTTTGTGAGGGCATAACAGTGCTAAATTTGTGGAAATATCATTTGTTTTATATTTGTCATAATGTCTCCATTCGACTCTGAATGTTTTCAAATAAAAGTTTACTTTCAGATGTGTTGATAATAGTGTTTGCCAGACCAAATGGCTGACCGAATCTGCTGACCTGGATTATTGCTCGAAATATGGACAAATTCTTAATCCTTCAAATTTTGAGTGTCATTTTTGCTGTCTTGGTGATGGATGTAATACTGGAATATTACCATCTAAATCAAAACTGGTTGCAAAACCTTCGGGGAAATGAAACAAAAAATACATGATCCAGCAGATGCAGATTTTTGGATTGACTGGTTTATAGCTTTTCTTGATAAAGGATTTAAAAACGAAATATTGTTAAATTTTCATTTTTAATGAATAATAAAAGAAGCGATAGTATTCTCAGCATTATTCAATGCATACAGATAAAATACAGAAACTTAATAAAGCCTTTTTGTTTCTTTTTCAAGTATTCAACAACTGAACAATCATGTGTACATTTGCCTAAAAGGCCTCATCAGTACAGTTCCAGTTATGGAGTATTTGATGCTCGGTGTCGAAAAACACTTCAGCCGTGTCATCTTTATACCTCTTGCATAGGTCTGTTTTAAACTGATTTTGGCTTCTTACTTATTTGTTCTAAGACACGTCCGAATATTTTGATTTTTATCTGCACTGAAATGGCAACATGCAGAAACTACAATATACGATATTCATTATTCTCATAAACATATACGGTTGGTCATAAATATGGAATATTCGTATTTTCTCAGTCAAAATTTGATGTTTGGAACCATTATGCACAAAAATGTGTGGATGCAAGTATAATATTTTGCTTTAAACATTGTTTCAACTGTGAATTACGAAAGTTTCTAAATCTACGAATCTATTTCCCAAAACTGCAATTTTCGATGCCCATCGTGTACAAGTATGATTCAAGTGATTTTTCAAAGGATAATTCTATTTTTTGAAACATACAGCCCTTACATATCCCAGGCATTCTGAACAAAAATTATTCCATTTTTATGACGAAGAGTATATAAACAATGTTTCAGAGAAGATAACATGTTTTAGATTATATAATATACATATACATGACATGTGTGAAATACAAAATTTGTTCTGAAGTCATTTTTGTCCGATTTGAACGACCTTTTACTGCTAGACTTTGTAATGTGTTTGGTTTCCTCAAAAAACCTTGAAACGTTTTCATGGTTTATTATATTTATGATTAGATCAAAGTGTGAGTTTTTGAATGTTGAAAACATACAAAGATATATAGAGAATACTTACGTGAAAACATTATATTCCTGTTTTCACTAAAATTTCTTTCAGGTAGAGAATTGTGAAAAAAACAAAATTAATGAAACAAACAATTCGGAGTTAAACAGTTAAAATTTCAAAAAAATCAGATGAGAAATGACTTAAGGACAGCTTTTGAAAAAAACAGGATACCGAAGGAACAAAGGGATTTTTTTTCTACAAAAATCTGAGTACAAAGACATGACAAAAACGAATACACAAAAAACAATGACGTTAGAGATCTACAAAACATAGAAATGAAAGCAAAAAATTCAAAAACCAAGGCACTCACAGTAGGACCTCCACGAGGGAGGAAATAAACATAGGCTGAACAAATTCTTGACTTCGATAAGTAGAAGAAATGATAATAATTGGAAATCGAATCGTAGATATCAGAATACATAAGTATTGTTACATTAGTTTAAGACAGTTTTATCTTTTTGTACAGGTGAAATACAACAAATTTCAAAACCTAATATATAAACCAATCAACCAAAATCTTTTTCATGGAAATTCCGGAAAGTTCCGGATATTACACAAGAATAGACCGGACATATAAAAAATTCTTAGAAACGAGCCATTGGAGGCAATAATTAAGTAATATAAAAATTTCTGGGAAAAAAATAAATACTTTGAAATAACAAAATAAGTTAACTCTCCCGCGAAAATATTGGAAAAGCAATTAAATGATGATTTCAATGATTTTAATGATGATTGAATGATGCAACTTCGGTATTTTTGTATTTTAAGAACATTCCATTACGTAAGAGGAATTAAAAATTGCGCGAAACAAAATGAAACTCATGTCGGTATACCAAGACAAAGAAAAAAGCATATAAAGAAGAGTGGCAATTAACTAAATACAGAAGTTACTGTGAATTAATTTATTTTCTGCATATGCGCATTTCGACAACTTGTGTCTCTTCAGTGCAGATAAAATATAAATGTTTGGAAGACCATAAACTCAAAGTTGTTTAAAAATTGATAGAGAACAAATAATCAATATGATCTAAATGTATAGCCAAAAATCATCTACGGACATAGCTTTGCATGAGTATATACTCCTTAGTTTTAAAAATTTACAAACAATTAGATGTTCTAAGGTTCCAAAAATAATCGGCTTTCGGGTCAATTGGTGATTTTGACTAAAGATTACAGGGATATTGATTTGTTGCTTCAAAAGTAAAATATGCATAGTATAAAAAAGGTACGCCCTAACGGAAATTTAAAACACAACAAAGACGAAAAGCAATAAAATGGGATTAAAAAAAAGAAGCACGTATTTAAGAAAAACACATACCGAGTATCTCGATCCGAATTCCTTGGAGAAATGACGCTTCATGGAATGGGATCCTCACTTTATCTTAAATGCTTTACACAGTTTTTCTGGAGTATTGTTTATCTGTTGGAATTGTATCAAAACATCAAAAAAGCAGGAACCAATATTGAAACAATGAACAAAGGGTCATAAAAGTGATATTGTAATGATTTGACCAAATCTCTAATACAGTGAGCACTCAATTTTCAAAAAAAAATAAAAAATAAATAAAAAATGAAAAAAAAAATCAGTCGGCCTGGAAAATTACTAAAATTTTCTCAAAATTGCTATGGATGAATGCCTGAAGCAGGGCAAGCTAAGGCTGATTTCTTTTTAATTATGTTCATACTCAAGATTCAGTTCATTTTGTATATGTAGGGGAAGTAATTCCACAGGTTTATGTCAGATATTGGGCAAATACTACCTTAAAACATATGCTACTAGACAAACAAGTGTTAGCTTGCGCTGCGTTATATATATAAAGTATGTATCCATAACAAATTTGACAAAATAAGCCGTTTTTCAGGCCGACTGACTTTTTTGAAAACTGAATGTTTACTACCAAAAAAGATTTGGTTATATCATTATAATTTCACTTTTATTGACAGTTTGTATATTGTGTAAATATTAATCGAATTTATAAAAAAAACATTTCATCATAATAAAGGTATTTTATTTCTGGTTTCTTCAGAAATACAAGCAAATATTGTATGTTTATTATGTGCCCTAAATTTTTAGCTCACCTGGCTATGCCACTGTGAGCATTTGCCGTCACTTGGCGTCCGTCGTCCGTCCGTCCATCCTGAACTTTAAAAAAATCTTCTTTGAAACCACTGGGCCAATTTAGTTCAAACTGGGCCTGGGTCATTACGAGAGTATATAGTTTACAAAATGTGTTCGGTTAGTCCAAAAATCAAACAACATTGCCGCTGTTACTAAAAATAGAACATAGGGGGTAAATTGCTGTTTTTGGCAAATGACTCATAAACCGTTGCAGATATCAAAAATCTGACATGGAGTTGAATTGTTTAGAATGCTGAGATCTATCTGCCCTCCAATTTTGAAGAAAATCGGAAAACCTGTCTCAGAGTAACAGCCCCTTTTCCGTAAAATTTCCAAAATTTGTGTTTTTTTTTTTCAAAAACTGTAACAGATAGAAGTAAAGTGTTAATTGGGAAAATGTTTAGCCTATCAAGATCTACATACACTGAATTTTTTAAGAAACTCCAAATGCCTGTGTAGAAGTTATTGACTGTTTTTCACCATTTTTTTCTTCAATGCCATATGGTTTATTGGGGGCTATCTCCCTTTAAATTCTGTTTTCAAATCTTCTTTGGTTTACTTTTCTCTTTTTAAGTTTTAGAGACATTCCCTGCTATCACTTGATTAAAAACAATTATTTGTTACATAATCAAGATAAAAAAGGTGTTTTGTATAACTTTTTTACATTTTTTTTTGGCAAAAATACTGCCATAATCTTGACATTTTTCACATCTTAATAATTTTTGTATATAAGTGTACATTGTGTCCTACAGTGATTATTGTTTGATTGTCATGCAAATATCATCTCCAGATAAATTTTGTAAATTCTACCTCGGCTCCATAGCATGCATTGACTTTATTAATGACCTGGCTATGCCATGGTGAGTTTTTGCCATCACTCTGTCCGTGGTCTGTCTGTTATAAATTTCATTTAAACATCTTCTGGGCCAATTAGAACCAAACTTGGTCACCATAGTCCTTAGCTGGTCCCCTTTCAAAATGTGCCCGGCAAGTCAACACGCTACCCACGCCAGTGGAATCTTTGTCGAAAAATTGACCCTATATTCAAAGATTTTCACCTCTGGCCAATTGGAACCAACCTTGGTCAAAATGGTCCTTAGGTGGTCCCTTTAAAAAATGCCTGGCAAGTTCGTATCATATTCAAGATTGCCTCCAGCGGGGAACGCATTTTTAACATTGGATCCTATGGGAAAGCATTCAAAGATCTTCTCTAAAACCACTGCGTCAATTGGAACTAAACTGGGTCACAATAGTTCTTGGGTGGTCCCGTTTAAAAATTGTGTCCGACAAGTCCGCACTTCATTCAAGATGGCCGCCAGCGGGGAGCTTTGTCGAAAATTGTACAATATTCCAAAAATCTTCTCTTCCGAAAAAACTGGACCAATTGCAACCAAACTTAGTCGCAATGGTCCTTATGACGCCCCCTTTTAAAAATGTGTTCGGCAAGTCCACATCGTATCCAAGATCTCCACCAGTGGGGAATGTGGTTTTAAACATTGGACCCTATTCCAAGATCTTCTCCTCTGAATTTAATTTTGGATCATATAACATCAATGTCTATCAACAAACGTTCCCGGTTCCTTCTTAAATAGTAAATAAATATGAGATAGAAATCAGAACGCAATAAAGTCTATTTTTTAGCTGTAAACATAATACTAGTATATCGTTACTGTCTTGATCAAATATGAACGTATTACTTTAAATTAATAAATATATTTACTTCCAACATAATCCTATTTCAAAGATAAGCTTATTGATCCCCATAAATGATTCCTTTGTTGTGATGAAAACAATGATGAAAACAATAAACTCCCTTACATCTACTGGGTACCTAAACTACATAAGAATCCATACAAACAGAGATTTATTGCCGGGTCTTCCAGATGCACCACTAAAGCTCTTTCACAGCTTCTCACTACTTTGTTGACCGCAGTCAAAGATGGCCTGAAAAATTACTGTAATAAAGCTTACTCCACAAGCGGTGTGAATCAAATATAGATTCTTAAAAATTCCAACGATCTCCTTGAACAGCTATCCTCAACCAGTCTTACCCATTGCCATAGCATTCAAACTTTTGACTTTTCTAGTCTATATACAACCCTTCCACACAATAAACTGAAAACAGTAATTGCAGAGTTAATACATCAATGTTTCTGCACTAAAAATGGAGAACGCAGATACACCTATTTAGTTATAGGGAAAGACCAGACATATTTTGTTAAAAACCACACCGATTTAAACAAGAAGTACACTGAGACTGACGTAATCAAAATGTTAGAATTTTTGATCGACAATATTTTTGTCGAATTCGGAGGTCGTATTTTCCAAAAGACAATAGGGATTCCCATGGGAACCAACTGTGCGCCGCTTTTAGCTGACCTTTTCCTTTACTCGTACGAGGCCAAGTTTTTACAAGGGCTTATTCAAAGAAAACAAAAACATTTAGCCCAGTCCTTTAATTTCAGCTTCCGCTACATAGACGATGTACTTTCTCTTAATAATCCTAAATTTAAGGAGTATTTTCATCAGATCTATCCCAATGAGCTTGAGATTAAAGAAACAACTAAACCACCTACTTCAGCTTCGTACCTAGATCTTTTATTGTATATTGACGAAGATGGACGTTTGAAATCTAAGCTATATGACAAGCGTGATGATTTTAATTTCCCAATTGTGAACTTTCCCTTTCTGAGCAGCAATATACCTACCTCTCCAGCCTATGGAGTGTACATTTCACATTTGATTCGTTACTGTCGAGCGTGTAGTTTGTAAAGTGATTTTTTTAACAGAGCAAAAACACTGTCCCAAAAGCTGCTTAGTCAGGGATTTGTTCAACCTATGTTAATTTCATCCCTCAAGAAATTCTATGGCCGTCACCATAACATCATTGAAAGATATGACGTGTCAGTATCTCAAATGAAAGTGGAAATTTTCAGCTAGATTCACGTCTTTCCGGATTTGACTACCGACTTTGACATTTTCCTCGATAGACTCATTCACAGTGTGACGGGTGCTGTTAACAGAGCAGGAAATGCTTACCCTTCCGGAGCACCTGATGTCACTCTCAGTTTCATTGGAGTTCACACTGTGACTGCCTTTGTTTTGAATGTTGTGATTTCTATTTCTGTGCTTTGTGTTTGTCTAACGTCATTGTTTTGTGTCTTGCGCCATTGTTTTCTGTGTTCTCGTTTTTGGCCATGTCTTTGGACTTCGATTTTTGTGGATTTCCCTCCTTTGTTCCTTCGGTATTCTACTGCCGTTGTTTTGTGAACATATCATTGCTTCCTCTTTTATATATAATCCATTGCTCTACATTTTACTTTTAAAGTTAATGGCAGAAACATATGATCTTCATGTGATCATTGACCCTGACATTTCATTTTACTGGAAAAATTGATTTTTTTTCTGTTTTGTTTTGTTTTTTGTCTTTGTCTTTGTTTTTTTGTCTTTGTTTTTGTTTTTTGTCTATGCCAAACTTATAGCTCCAATCTTGTCATCCTGGGTATTTTTTTCGCCTCTTCCTGCAGCACTTTTGATTTTTTCTCGAAATTTCTAATTCTGGATTTTTTTCTTCAAATTCTTTCCCAGCCCTAACTCTGCCCCTTGAATATCAAATGGATACTACCTTAACATATATCGTTACTTCCAATTTCAAAGATATATGTGCCAACTTTTTTCTATGAATTATCACTGTACTAAAAAAACATGTTGATAGATTCGTCTGCTTTAAATATGTATCATCAAATAGTTCCATTATCTTAAATATATTTTCCGTGAATAAATTCCATATTTTAGATCAAATTGAACAGATTATCTACATTACATTGCAACAACTCAGCCGTCTTCATCGGATGCAAAACAGAAAATGTCACTAGATACAAAGTAATCAACTAAAGGTAAAGATAAAATGTAAAAAGGTAAAGGTAAGTTTTATTTAACGTCGGTTAACACAACTTAACAATTAATATAAGCTCTATACGAGCTTTTTCGACGGCAAGATTTTTCGACCTGTTGGCACTGATGCCGTTCTCGCATGGTCGCCAGGTTTTGTGAGGGAGGAAGGCCCGATATTCCATTGTGGAAAATCGGTGAACCCCTCGAGCTAGGGTAGGTGCCTGGAACCAATGACACGTGTGAGGCTTGAACCCTCACAGTGGTGTCAGGCCTCGTGATCTAAAGTCCAGCGCCTTAACCACTCGGCCACCCTGCTCCCGTAAGCAACTTTACGTCACAGATAAAAAGACGGCTGTGTCGTTATAATATAATGCAAATGCTTTGTTAATTTTTTTTTATTCCTCATGAAGAAACTTTTTTTTGTAAACATCGTCTTGTTTTAGATCAGTATGTGTTGCTCATTAGTATGTTTTCTTCCGTAAATGGCCATTTCCGAGGTAAGACGACTGAGATTAGAAGCGCAAGCTTGACCGATTAGAACTGATTACATCTGTATCCATTTCAAAACAAAACAAATGGTGTGACGCCAAGTTGAAAGGTATTTTTTAAATGACGGGGTTGTTGCTTACGTGTTATGTAAATGTTCTGACATTGAAAACAATATTTTGCGGAAGAAATAGCTTCTTACATTCGATCAAAATCAATGAATTTAAGACATGTTAGAAATTCTTCGTCTTAGTCTTCTGTTTCTGTGCGTCACTCGAGACCAGACAGAATTTGATCTGCTCTGGTGTAAGAAGAGGGCGCAAGAACTTTCTGTTGATGTTTTGTTGGACATTTTTAGTTGGTTAAGATGTTTTTGGTGAAATAATTCGTTTGCTAACTATTTTTTTTAACTATTTGGTACTTCAGTTATAGAAATTGGTAGAGACTTTGTCTCATGTACATTTATTCCATATCCTTTCATTCACCATGTTAAATTTTAACTTTCTTTCAAATGTTAAATTGAAATTTAAAGCACTCTATGATGTTTATCATTGAAAATTGTGTTGTTTGTTTTGTTGCTATAATCATGCACCCACCCCACTAAGAAGCTATTAATTAAACAAATTAAGGATATGGCGTAAATGCACATGATACAAGGTCACTACAAATACATGGTAGAACCAAGGGGATCTCGGTGACCATCTGACCTAGAACTTTGAAATTTCACATATATATATATATATATATATATATATATATATATATAGTTGTGCAAGAGATAAAAATTTTTCAAAACGGGGTTAATTAAGGGTACATTACATTTGGGGGTTCAAAAAGGGGGGGTCGCCAATGTTAACCCTATGGGAAAATGAATTTTGAATGTTTTTCACCATATTTCTCACTGTATCTCAAAAACTTAATACTAGTTCCAAGAAACTTCATAGGAAAGGTGTGTATCATGTAAGACAGGATTCAAAAGCATCGGAAATTTCAAAATAACTACTGTTGCCATGGAAACCAAACCCAAAATGGAAATTTTGAGAAAATAGTAGTTTATGTTGATGAATATATTTTGATTGCAGTAATATGTATTACTTATGTTATAAGGGGAACCCCTGCCCAACTTTTTTGGAGGAAGGGGTCTGAAATTGAATGTAACAGATAAAAGAGCATTTGGTTGCCATGGAAACAAACCCAGAAACTTTTTTTTTAAATTAATGGATTTATAATAAAGGCAGGAATTTTGAGAAAATGTATAATGTTGTTTGTTATGTTTTGATTTCAGCAATATGTATTACCTAGATTATAAGGGTAATCTTCTGCCCAAATTTGTTTTAGAAGGAAGTCTTATGTGGATAGTAATGAACAGTGAAGCATTTGTTGCCATGGAAACCTAGCCAGAAACCTATAATTCAGAGAAAAACATATTTTGTATTTTTATTACAGATATATGTATTACTTAGGTAATAAGGGGAACCCCTTCCAATTTTTTTAATGAGAAGTAAGTGGATAGTAATGAACAGTGAAGCATTTGGCTGCCATGGAAGTCAAGTCAGAAACCTTTAATTTTGAGAAAAACACGTTTTGTATTTTTATAACAGCTATATCTATTACTTAGGTTATAAGGGGAACCCCTGCCCAAATTTTTTTAAATGAGGCATACAATTGGTTGAAATGGATAATGGAGCATTGGTTGCATGGAAACTAGGCCAGAAACCTATAATTTAAAAAAAAAACATATTTTTGTATTTTTATTACAGTTTTTCGTAGCAATCGTCTGTAAAAGTCCGAAGTGTGTGAGAATACAAAATAATGTGCTGGATTTCTAATAACACAACCGACAAGCATGATAATTAACTGAGATGTTCCGTAGCAAATATGATAGTTCTTTAAAAACTTGTGAAGCAACTTATCTGCTGTTATGAAAAATTGCGGGGAAAATCTACCCCCTCCTATGAAAAAATCTACTCCCTCATGCTGTGGAGCTACTAGCCTGCGGTAACGGTTGGACATGGTGAACATGTTTAAACTAATTTATAAGGGGACCGCCTGCTCAAATTTCTTTAAGAGGGAGTCTTGTAAATCCCTGAAAGCCGATATGGGGGTTCGTTTGGGAGACTTTGTATTTCGCTCTGCGAACACAGTTATAACTTGTTTATATTGATTTCTTTCCTAGACAACATTAGCATATTCTAATACTGATCTGATGTGAGAGGAATGCTATTTTCCTCCTCTGAGAACGTCTAGCTTTCTTCATCACAAATTGTGTACCAGTGCCTCTTTTGAGTTGCATGATCAATATTCCACCATGGTCGACATCATTGACGGTATCGTATTTTATGACCCATTTACTTTATAAATCAATGTTGCCAATCAATCTGTTTAATATATATAACTCAAATAACATTTATATAACATTGCAACACTATTTTCTTGTATATCTCTTAGAATTAGTATTAAATGATTAGATTAAGACATTCCCCTGCTGCTGGCATACTTGTCCGTATTTTTTTGTACAGTTTTCCTGAAGCAATACAAGATGACTTGATGTGGCCTTGTAATGAGGGGGAGGACATGGTTAAGGGAGACCGGGAGAAAGAGGCGGGAGAGAAAAGAAAGGATGGGAGAAAGGTTAAAAGGAGCGAAAAAGCTGAAAGGGGACGAGAAAGAGAGAAGGGAGACAAATAAAATGAAAGGGAGTCAGGAAAAAGGGGCGGGAGTCAGGATAGAGGGGACAGGCGAGAGGGGCGGGTGAAAGGAGCAAGTGGAGAGGGGAAGGCGATAGACACCCCCTGCCTCCCCTATGTAATAGCATTTTAGTTTGTATTTATATGGATAGAGCAGAAATCGTGTGTCATGGTTTTTTTCATTAGTTTGTGTTCTATTCATATCATGCATTTTCATTTTTTTATGACAAAGCGACCTAGGTTATTGATTTATTGATAATTTGAATACGAAAAATAATATATGATAACAAAATATATTTGATTTCAGGGTATAAACAGTATGACATATACACATTTTTACTCTATTTTTTTAAGTTAAAACTGTATCAATTAGAATATTTTATACACAAAACGTTAACACAGAATCGATATTCGTTAACACAGAATCGATAATCACACCACGTCGTCTAAATCAGTTTGTCTGGACAAAATCGACGGTGGTTCTTAGTATTTGTTCAGTATCCAATTGTTAAATGGTGAGGTGCGACGCGTTGCCAACTACTAGTAACTAGTTTATTTCTTCTGTTTTCGCCACTATTTCTCAGTTTTGATATATAGTCGGAAATCTGGTATTTTGCAAACTTTTTGCATGATATTTTTGAATAATGTATTTGTTAACCAAAATAATTTGTTTTTAATTCTGGGAATACACTCAAAATGGTTGTTTTCGCAACTACCTTCCCTACACCGATACAAAGATTTCACGTCATATAACCATAACGGCAGGTTAATGATTCGCAATTAAAATGATGCAAAACGCCATATCGTTCAATTGCGACCAAAGCAACGCGGTAATATTCTTCAAGATTTCATTTTTCGTACATTTTTCTTCTCAACCGTTAGTTGAAGAAACCTCTGATCATGACCAATAAACCCGTGGCTAATAAAATCTTAAAGTAAAAATGTTCAGCTTAGCTAAATTTACATTCCATACATTTGCGTCGAAGAGATTGTCAAGTCTTTGAATTATTTTTCATTGAAATTCCAGTCGAAGCCGAAAGATTATGAAACAGTTTTACACTCAAAGTAAAAAATCAAGTTCAGATTGGACCCTGGAAGCTCGTAAAAGATAATTCATGGCTGATTTAGCATATCGACTAAGGCAGTTACAGTAATAGGACTGTGAGTATTAGAAAAGTCGCCTAGTTTAAAAGTTTAAATGACCCAAAAGCCTCATGTTATTTTATTGGCTCATGTGAAAGGTTAAAAGGTTAGCTAGAAGTGGGTTTTGTCCTAGACATTGAACACTGGTCCAAACTGTACGATTTTTGGGATCAACATGTTCACCTTGTAGATCTCCAATTTCGACCAAGAAAAGTTAAATGAATTGCAATCGTTCAAAATTTAATTAAAGTCATTAAAAACAGTATAATGCTTTGAAATAAAGATTAATTCGTAAAATTCAATGACTAAAAATAGATATTTGCTAACAAAAATGGTGCCATGTGCATCGTTTAAAGAATAAACGACAAAAAATGATATTTTTAAGTTTATAGAAATCTTTCCAGAAATTTTGTTGTTTTTGGCTAAGCGTGTGATCAACACAATCATAAAAGAAGTGTTATTATTACGTTAATGTTTATGCTGCATTAACTATCCAAATAAATTCCAATATCGGCTCGAACTCTGAAGACTGTCTTTTGCTATTTTGTTTTCAAAATTATTGCAACAAAGGAATATTTGTTACAAATGCATTTTAAGGTGACAAACCCCTGAGAAGATATGTTGTAATACCATCATATGGACATAGAGAAAACATATCGAAAGTGCAAAGGAGATAAATTAATGTCAATTGGTAAAATCGAACATAAATAGATGAAAATTTCTGAGTTGGGAACAGCATCTTAAAGGATATGCAAGACACAATTTACTAACAAAATATGAAAACAAATCAAAATTATAAATGTAAAACATCAAATACGTTTGAAATAGACAATAAATAACTAAATACCGAAGTTACTGAGTAAAATGAGACAATGAATATTTAAACATAATGATATTGTGAAAGTCTTAAAGTTAATAAATCTGACTGGTCATATTAGCTTTTAAGGGGATTGCGAATAAAGTTGTAAAATGTATAAAAATACATAAGGAATAGAGACGACATTCAAAAGGTAAAATATAAGGAACGGTGGTGACATTTAAAGTGTACAATATAAGGAACAGTGCTACATTTAAATGGTAAAATAAAAGGAACAGTGGCAAAGGTAAAATATAAGGAACAATGGCGACATTTAAAAGGTAAAATATAAGGAACAGTGGCGACATTTAAAAGGTAAAATATAAGGAATATAGACGACATTTAAAAAGTGAAATATAAGGAATAGTGGCGACATTTAAAAGGTAAAATATAAGGAACAGTGGCAATGGTAAAATATAAGGAATATAGACGACATTTAAAAAGTAAAATATAAGGAATAGTGACGACATTTAAAAGGTAACATATAAGAAATAGAAACAATATCTACAATGTAAAACATCTAAACAATGAATTTGAAAAGGAACAAGAAAATGACACGGATATTCTATCTGGCATCTTGTCGATAGAATAATGTTGTGCATGTCAGGATGAATAAATTAAGAACATTTTATGAAGATCAAACTTGTAGTTTCTGAGAAATCAACTTAAAATGTAGGTTTTAAATTGAGGTGCGACGGGCGGACAAACGGAACGAACAGACCGAAAAACTATATGCCTCAACGTTTGTTGTTGCTAAATAGGACATTGCAAACGTTCAAATTAAAACAGATAAAAAGTAAAAAATTCAAAAGGTAAAATCTAAAACAACATATTAAATTTTAAACACATGCAGGCATGAAACGCCTAGAATTTTAAAAAGAGCTTCACATATTACTGAGACGTACGGGAAGAGACCGGGCACTTTGCTTTATTCACAGACAAAAGATTATTATCCCAACAAAACACTTGAATATTTTCACTCCAAGAGTGGTCAATTATTGGTTTCAGAACCAGAGCAAACATTGTTTGCATTGTCACAGGATTCACTACCCTGATATGCACATTAGGCCCTGCTCTTTGCACACAAATGCTTGTTTTCCCTTACATGAGCAAATCATGTCTTGGGAGAAAGTCGGACACCCTTTGTCATTTGAAAAGCACATGCTCTAACTTGTTGTCCTCAACCTTCCAACCATAGTCACTTGATTCTCCATTGTTGGGGTTAGCTGCAAATGACAACGCCAATGCCCTGCTTTTCCACATAACTCGTAACATATGCTATCTAAAACAACGGCAGTAGAACGGCAGTAAAGGATGCTTTGCATGGAGACAGTTTAACAAGACTTTTGTCTGTACTGGTAGCGATTTGAAGTTTCTACTGATTTAGACTGTTGTGCGACTTCTTGAACCTGTCTCTGTGTCATTCAATAAAGAAATTACCTCCCTTGAAGCATCAATGGCACTGTCAATGTCATCCTCTGCTAGAGAAACAAGAAGTTGAAAATGACTTCACTGGCCTTTGACGAGCTTGAATAGCGACTTCTTTGCTACTAAACAAAAAAAAAAAGGCAAAATAGTGTAACATCCCGTAAGTTCATGTGAAAATAGAGGAAGTTCTGACACCAATGGCCCAATGGTACTCATAATGGTAATTGTGGGAATAAATCGACCATTTTGTTTCATATTCCCTACCGACCCAGTCTGAATCCACTCTCAGTCTGTTGGTTGTACTTTTTAACTGAGGATAAAATGCATGTTAAAACAAGCATATCTGTACCGTCTCTTAGATTTTACCTTTTAAATGTCGTCTCTATTTTTACTTTTACCTTTAAGATTTTATTTTTTCTTTCACATTTCATTCGCGATTCCACTAAATAGCTCATATGTCCAAAGTTACATTAATGTCAATCAGATGTTTACCTTTAAAAATTTAAGTCTTTTACAATATCATTATGTTTAAATATTGTCTCATTTTATTTTGTATTTCAAAAAAATGTGGTGTTTTATATACCGTGGAAGTACTTTTATTCGTGGGCATCAATTTTCGTGGATTTCATAAGTATCAATATTTCATGGGAAATTAAATTCGTGGTTTCAAATTCTATGCCTTAAAGCTTAAGGGGAAAATGCATTTTTGTTGGGAACTTAGAAAACTGGAATCCCACGAACAATTAGTTCTTTCACAGTATGTTAAATGTTGATTTGTCTTCATGTTTTGTTACTGAATCATGTCTTTAATATCCTGTGACAGGACAGCCTACCGGTAGTAGATATATAGCCAGTAAAAATCGACTGAGCTAACGGAATATTTCTTTAGCTCATTCGGTTAGGTGGCTGGCTGAAGTGCTAGAGGTCCCGGGTTCGATCCCCGGTGGTGACACTTGGCAATTTTGTAAGGAGATTCATGCTCTCCGGTTACAATCTTTTAAGATGCTATCCCCAACTCTGAAATTGCCATTATGTTCGATTTTTTCCATTTGACATAAATTTATTTCTCTTGTAGTTTAGATATCTTGAGCATGAAAGGTTTTGTCTATTGCCATATGATGGTAATTTAATATTCCTTCTTGAAAAAATATGGGTTTTGAAAACTTTAGATGCATTGGTAATAAAAATAGCTATGTGGCAACCGGGTGTGGCAATGATTTTGAAAAAAAATAGCGAATGACAGCCTTTTGAGTTGGAACCGATGTTGAAAATTTTTGGATACCTAATGCGACATAAAACATTTACGTAATCATCACACTGCTTTTATGAGCATTTCAATTGTTCTAACTTATAGCAAAATCTCAGGCACGGATGTAAATATTTGTGATCATTAGTATACCTACCTTAAAGTTCGCTGGTCAAGTTTCGGTATTTCTGTCATTTTCAATTAATTCTTGTAAATAGATGGCCATGTGTTGGAGATTGCTCAAATCCACTGTATACATTTTAGATTTTAGCAGATTCTATTTTTAACTTTTATGCGAATCAATCAACTTGATTGAAAATTGTGCTCCAATTAATTGGAGGATCCTACACACAAGAAGAAGATACAGAAGAGTTTAAATTGTTTAATAATATCCATTTGATCCTTATATCAAATCAGTTTTAATTTGTATTTTATTCTTTTATTTTATAAACAAAGGCCGTTTAGTTCTTTTTCCTAATAAAAAAATATGTTACGTTTAGAGATTATTATTGTAACAACTTCCGGTTAAAGATGACTACGGAGAGTTTGGTTTCTAGTGAATTTTGGAGAAATGGACCTTCTCCCGGTGCTGTATACAATTTCCCAGGACAAAACTCATCACAAAACAGTTCCCAAATCGGCCCAGCTAAACGTACACTGTAAGCTTGCACAAGGCAGTAAATGAGTCGTTCAAAATCATTTACATGTGCACCCCCTTTTTCCACATGCGCTTGTCCGTTGTTAATTTGCTGCGCATCGCGCCTGGTAGACGGGTATGCCAAATGGATTCAGTAAAGAATTGTGTATGCTTTAATATATGTTTCTGGTTTCTGGCAGGGAAAACATTGAAACTGCTACATATTTTGTACATGTTGTATGATCATTCCATTTTTCCCCCATTCTAGAAACTCCTTGTTAATCCTATGTAAAAATTGGTAATAACATGCATGAACGAGATTATCCTTGAAGTTAGTCAATTTTTTATTCCCTACAGTCAGAGACATATAATTAAAGAGATTGACAAACATGATACAGCCACACTAGAACTTCTTAAACTACTTTGAATTTAGTCGACATATTTTGAAATCAAAAAGTGAACTGGTCTCCTCAGTCTGTGCCTTTAGCCACTAGCCCTACGCCCGAGACTAGTAAAATCAGTCTCGAGCTAGTAAAAATTTGAAGTCACTAGCCAGGTGGGCTAGTTAAAATTGTAACTTATTAACAAAGAATCTTCTATAAGGGCTAGTGAAATTGAGTTCGGGCTAGTACAGCACGGGACCTTACTAGCCCCTTAGGGCTAGTGAATGAAAAAGTTTTGGCACAGGCTGTCTCCTTAATAATTTTATAGCATATTTAAGAAAATTTGAATGAAATATATTGATAAACAAAAAAGTTATAGGCAAAGAAAGCGGAGACTTCGTGTGGAAATCTATTGACGATGATTGTTGTGTTCCATGTTGACTTTTGAAACTCCTCTTTTGTTTTCGTGATTAGAACTTCCTAGTTATGAAAAATGGAAAGTATTTTACTTTGACGGCAGAGTTTAGATACTTTTATTATGATATTTCCATGTTTTATCGAGATATTAGTGATTTATTGTTGTGAAGTGAAAGTTTTATCGCAGTCTCAATGGCGCCGATTTCCCGAGAATTCGTAATGTTGCCAGTCTCTTTAATTATATGTCTCTGCTACAGTGTTCTCAGGATTTTGTGATAGAGTAGGGGCAAATTTCCGAGTAATGCAACGCGTAGCGTAATATGATCTGTGTGACAAATACCTCTGCGTAACCTGCCACTATCATGGAAGCATATTGTATGACATGTTTTTTCATAGGCATCAATTTAATGACAGCCTCAAGTGTATTCAGTCTGTTTTCCTTCTGCCATTTTTATTTTGATATTGCTATTGGAATGCAGAATTTCAATTAGTTTTTCATTCATTGTACCTTTGAAAAATCTAGAGCAAACAAAGGAAACCATCTGCATTGCATTGTACAAATGCTAGAGGATATACAAATGTATGCAACATATCAACTAGATGACCCTCCGCCTTTTTGTGTGTAATCAAAAACGAGTTTCTCCTACATTAAAAGAAAGGTCATATCTGTGGCTTAGACACAATGGGAAAAGTTTTTCAGTAAATTTAGCTCTCTAATTATTTAGTTTATTCAAGTTTTATTTCATGTATACCGTTAACATAGACATGATAGACAGGCCGTGATAGACATGTGCAATTTAAGAATCTTAAATTTTGTCACTGGATAAAACTCACATATTCATTAAACTTAATGAGTGAGATGATAAAGTAAACATCATGGCATGAATATTTAATTAAAACACGTGCGAGGTCTATAGGCTGTGAAGTGAAGATTTATTTTCACTTCGTGTGCATTGGAAGTCGCCATATTGTTTACAAACTTAGGTCATGTGACATTATTAAATTCACAAGTTTTATGCCAGATTGACTACAAACACTTTTTTTAAGCTTAACAGAAGTTATAATTATAATAAAATTTCACATAAATAGCAGAAACATTATGCTTAAACTGGTTGTTTATTGTTTATGCAACATGTTACCTGAGCAAAAAATAAGGTGTCATGTGAAAAAACTGAAGAGGAAAGCGTCGGGGTAGAGAATTATATTGTAGGGGTACCCCGACGCTAAAAGGGCCTGGGGAGAACACTGCCCTACACATAGACCGAATTATCTGTTGTTTACAAAGCTACTTTTATTCATCCTATGTTCATCTTTTACTGATCTGACTCTTTATTTTATATTTTATATTGCTTTGTGACGACAGAACAATCTCTTATTTAAAATCGTGAGATCGCTTCCAATTTGGATGCGGTGGAATTTTGGCTGGGTATCGTCTGTGTGTTTATAAAAACACCTACTGGAAGAAATCGGAACTATTTTCCTTCAATTTTAACCAAGTTTCAAGTGCCGAAGATATGAAATATCCCTTCTATGCCTCCATTCAAAGTTCAAGCATATCTCTTCACATTGACCTGGTGCCATTTTGAATATTGAAAATGTCACATGATGAAATTAAGTTCAAATCGTACACGGAAAAAACACGTTTTTTAAACATATCCTTTCCAGTCAATTACGCTGATGCCTTGGACACAATATAATGACATTTTCAAATGAAACCTCGTTACAAGCTTATATCTTTATCACATTAGCATAATATTATCCCTTTTTTTTTACTAGAAGGAAGCATACATATTGTTATTGAAAGAAAAAAAATTTGGTGTTGGTCTTACTTCCCAATTTTTCAATTTTTACATTTTTTCGACCAAAAATCGCCCAAAAATGATCGTTACGATGTGTCATTTTAAAAACACCCTTTTTCAAAATAATATAGCACTCAACATTATGAGTTTATTGTTTATAAATACTTCTTCTGTTGTGTGAAATTTATTCAGCTTTCTATTACAAGTTATTTTGTGAAAATCTGATCAAATTTGCCAGAGCTATGCCATAAAGACTGAACATACCATTCGTTACGCTTTTTAGGGCTTTTTTAAATGTTGCTACACGAGTTAAAATCTGTATTTTAAATTACAACATTTAATACAACTATATGTTTTATGAACATTTCAAGGCTTCCTTTAATCAACACCAAAAGATTTATTTTAATCAGATGTTTATGACAGAATTGGTGCTCTTTTAAAAACTGAAGGGTTTTTTGTCCCATCCGTAGACATATGTAGACACACATGCTACTTTGATTTATGCTTTTAGGCTGATTAAATAAACCATTAAGTTTTTTGCAAGTTAGTTGTACTATATGAATAACAGATAGTTTTACAAAAATTCTCCAACTAGAAAATTTTATGACACAAAATGTGGCAAAGTCCTATCCGTAGACACATGTCCCATCCGTAGACACACTTAAAAACACACACTGGCTCATAGTTTTTGAAACTAGTACTGCAATATTTGTTTTTTTTAATTAAATGTACCATAAACTTATACCATTTAGATGTATTTGCACAGAAAAGTTTGTATATAATTGTGTACAAACCAAAACCTCAGTTTTTGTCATGTTTATTGTGACTGTGAAGGGTAAAATTTATGGTAGATATTCGAAATAATATAGTAAAATATGAAGTGATTTGACTAGGAGGCTTCAATTTTTATGGTTTGTCCCATCCGTAGACACATTCAAATTCTTGAAAAATTCTTCACTTGTACTTTTATATCAAATCATTTTAACAAACAAATACTACAGAGTGTTTAAAAAGGGTTTCCTAACAATTTCAGCTGTATTTCTGATGCAGTTGAATATTTATTACGTGAAATTTTATTATATCAGTGCACAGGTCTTGGCTAAAATTCATTTTAAGTTGTTCAAAAATACTAATTTCACGGAACATATCATACAAAGTTTAGTTTAGAAGTAAAATGGTCTTCATATTGTACTATGATAACCTTACAATGGTTTTACATTGTGTTTATCTAATACTTATTCCATATTTCTGAGGCTTGTCCCATCCGTAGACATTTTGATCATGGTTTTATGAATTATAAACGTAATTAAATTTTGAATGTTTTTGTTTGAAAAAATCTGTATTTACTTTTGTTCATGTCTAAACATAAAATTAAAGCTAATATGAGCTTTAATAAGGTTGTTCTTTGTCCTTTATATTGTTCTAAAGTGTCTTAAAATAGAATAAAGACAGCAAATCATCCCAGAATAATCTTTTTCAGGTATTGTCTAAATATGTCTCCTATCAAAATATGGTAAATAAGATGTCTGAGCAAGTAAAAATAATATGCATAAGGACATATACAAAATGTATACTCAGTTATGTCCCATCCATAGACACCTCACTAAAGCATTTACTAGGTTCTAAATAAAAAAGTATTGAACATATTTGTGAATTTTTTTGTATTTACTTTCATCCATGTTTCAACTTTAAATTTATGTTACTTTAAGCTTTGATTAGCTTGTTTTCAGCCTCATATCTAATTTGAAAGTGTCTGAAAGTAGGAAAAATCAGCATCTGTCATACAATTTTTGCAATAATTTCTTAAAAAATAGTCCAAATTGAAATTTTTTTTCTTCTAGTTATATCTAAATATGCCCTCTATCAAATAGCTGTAAAAAGATATGGTTTAGATATTTAATTAGACTAAAATTAAGAGTTTTCCTTATAAGGGGTGTTATTTCAATTTTAGCAAATGATTCATTTTTTAACCAAGATATTACAAAAAAATAATGCAGCCAAGTACTAAAAATGGTAGTTTTGTTTCAAGAAATGTCTACACTGTCAGAAAAAAACAGGGAAAGATTTTGTGTTGAGTTTTATTTTTCATCATAAATGACACATGAAATGTCATTATATTGTGTCCAAGGCGTGAACTCGAGAGAAAATACCCAAATTCGGTTCTTTTGTTACTTTTATCACGTGACATTACACATGCAATCTCAGTTAAAACTGTACAAAAAATGTCAAACATTTTTTTAAATTGAATATCGACAAATTGTCATGGATATAGAGTGTAATATCAGGTAACACAATTATTATATATGACATGCAACAGTAAAAACAATTACAAAACCATCTGATGATTGTGCCAGTTCAGGTAAAATGATGAAAATTACAAGGAGTTCCAAATCTAGTGTTGCATCATGGGAGCGAATTTACACGCATCATGTTAACGGTTTAAATTAGTTGCTAATGTCTGTATCTATATGTCTCTGTTTGTCTTTAAAATTGTTCCTAATTTTCATTTTTTATCCCGCCTATGAATTTGGAAGGGGCATATAGTGTTACCCTTGTCCGTCTGTACGTACATCCATATGACAGGCTAAATTTTGTGTTAAGGTACATTTCTCAGAAACTGTAAGGTATAGATCATTGATAGTATGTCAGTAGGTAGATCTTTGATTGTACTACATAGTTCACTTGGCTGTTTGACTCTTAGAACTGCATTTTACGCTTCAGTGACTTTGGTCAAGTTGTGTGTTAAAGTCCATTTCTTAATAACTACACATTACAGGACAATGATGTTTCATCAAAATAATTGCCTTGATGATTACTACCCAAATCATTGACAATTAGGTGCCTTTGACCTACATTTTACGCTTCAGTGACTAAAAAAAAAACGGTTAAGTTTTGCGTTAAAGTCCCTTTCTCAACAACTATGCATTATAAGGCAATGATGTTTCATCAAAATAATTGCCTTGATGAGTACAACCCAAATCATTGACAATTAGGTGTCTTTGACCTACATTTTAAGCTTCACTGACTTTGGTTAACTTTTGTATTTAAGTCTGTTTTTCAACAACTATGTATTATCATGATTGTAGCATTATGATATTTCACAAAAACATTCATCTATTGAAGAACTACCCGTTTCGATTTCACTAACAATTGGGTGTCGATGACCTACTGTACATTTTATGCATGAATGACTTCGGTCAAATTATGAGTTCAGGTGTTGCGATAAATTTATTGGCGGGGCATTCATGGCTAGTGACACATTTTCTAGTTTCATTGATTAATTCAATGTTTCCTTCCATGACCATCCATTGAATACTGTGTAGGAAGACTTGCAGGCACTTGTTTCATGAAGTGGAATATGTAGAGAGGGGGTATGGATTTTCACTAAACAAGTGCCTTTGAAGATAACTCCTTAGGGGCTTGCATATTAAATTCATACCCCCTTTCCATGGTGAAGTTGATACTGTTACTATTTGTTGTATTTCTTGAAGCTCCATAGAAACATCAACCTTGATTGCCTTTTTACTCTCCAACTCTGTTAGATACGATAATGTTACCCTCAGTCCACTTTGAGTCTTATGTTCACTGAGAGTTATGTTATCGTATCTAAGACTATGACTGTTAAGTGCAAAAAGGTTCAGATTGACTGCCAATAATTTTGTTATTAGTATCACCCTATTGTATCATACATTTTGTTTAATTGAAAATAAAAGTTTTCTTCAGCACCTGTTTGCATCTGCTTCAATATTCATTGACATCAGAGACATTTAATTACAGAGATTAGCAACTAGATATAATTCCATGATTTATTGTGACCACTAAAGAAACATGCTCAGTTTTAAAACTGTATAACTCAAAAGTGAATAAAGATATCGAAATAAAATTTTCAATGAGCGAAATGGCAAGGTTTCATCTTTGACAAGATATATTTTTAAAAATTCTACATTGTATGAGAAAAAAGTAGTGTTTGACATTCTACACCATATAAAACCCAAAAATAACACAGTTTCTAAAATTCAACCAATAATTTGAATTCAATATGTAAACTTAAACTGGTCATAAAAAACTTATTTTCAAAGAGATCGAAAAAATAATTCTGATTAGCGTTATGGGAATCATTTTGGAGTCTGATGAGCTATTTTCTATTTTTCTATGATAAGAATTGTAGGAGGAGTGTACTGCAAAAACATCATACCAATTTGTGGCCGCTTGCTGTCCTTTATGTGATAACTGATTAGTTAACAAGTTTCCAATCTCTGTGTTTAAATGTCTCTGTTGACATACACTTTATTGATCACTAACTGCAGTCAGGGGAACTACTGGTACAAGTGATTTTTAAATCACTGCTATAAGTAATTTGAGAGCTGTTTTAACAAATTCCAAATTGTGTATAAAATCTAGAATTGCTCAGATGGTTTACTGATTTGTTGTAGCCATTCCATATGATGGTTAGTAGGTGTGACATCCCTTAAGTGTATGAATTTAAAGAAATCAATGACATACATAGAGAAATTTGAGATTTTGTGAGGAATTTTTTACTTCTAATGCCATTTTCAACACTTGTTTTCCAATAAAAAATGAATTTTCTGACCACCAGTGATAATTTTCCTATGAACTTCAATCCTTAAACTTTATATTAAAGCATTAAAAAAGTGGTATTCGGGGGGCAAAAAACAGGTATTTGCAGGGCCTGGAGACAGCTGGGGTCTACAGAAAAATATTACCTGTAATAGTGATTTTGCCTTAGAATTTAAAAAAAAATCATTATAAACAGTGATTTAAATTAAATCAGCACTTGCATCAGTCAGGGGTGTAACGTATTCAAGTTGTCAAATGAAGTCCTTTTGTGTAACTGAATTGAGTGATCATGTATTTTCAGCAATAACTTATTTAAGATATCATTAATGTTGATTTCTTGAAAATGTCAAACTTTGATTATAAATTTCTTTATGAAAAAGATTTTTCTCAAACAAACAATAGTTTTTCCCATATGGTTTGGATCCTTAACTGTGTAATTACTGTGAATTCATTTTTGTTCGTGGGGTACCAATTTTCGTGGTTTTCGTGGGTGTCCCCAAACCACGAATTCAAATACTCGACGAAATATGATTTTCTTGTGCAAGCTTCAAACACAAATGAATGAAAATAATGAAGGACCTGATCAACGAAGACCATAAACCTTGCACTTGTACCTGAGTCCAAAACAAACTGATATACCCAACAAAAAGTAGATATGCATTGTCTTGAACCTTTAATAGCAGCAAAAAAAGTTAAAATGCTTTATTTCCAAGTGTTTCCCAGTTATCAAATTAGCGGTAACTGGCTTCTTGTTTTTGTTTTTCAATTACGCTAAAGTGTTGATTTCCAGATAAAAAGTTTTGACAAGAACCATCTCAATTTAGTTTTGATATCATATTATTAATTAATTTTTTAAAGTTTTAATTAAGTTCTGCTGAAATGGACATGTTTATTTTGCAATAAATGCAGGTATCTATTTATAAATAACGAATGGAGTACGGTCATGTCAAATGATTACCTAATTATATAATTACACATTTCTATGAATTGTTAATTACAGGTGACACATTAATTATAGGTACATGTACAGTTCTAAATTTTGGTGTTTTGACATCAATACTGAAGGTACTGAAGTCATTAATTTAAGAATCTTTATTTTATTAATTTATATTAATTTTTTTTTTTTTTTTTTTTTTTTTTNTTTTTTTTTGTGGAACAAGTGGCAATCCACGAATTTACGTACACCACGAAATGTCTTTTTTACTCTACCCACGAAAATTGATACCCACGAAATTAAATGAATTCACAGTACCTATCAATTATAAATGAGCAAAGAGAGGAAATACAAATGTACATGTACATGCACCATCCCCATAAAGATTGGACCCTTGGGAAATTAAATCTCAATTATCTTTGAAATGGTTCATCAAAATCAATTAGACAGGCCATCAATAGATTGAGGTCAATTTGAACTACTTAATACATGTATAATAATAGACTTAACTGTGACCAATAAGTAAGAATTTCAACAAAACTGAATATAATGTAAAAACTACTTCAATAACTTAATGAAGTTATCAACAGAGTAATGTCCCTTGATTAACAAAGCAGTAACTCATATAGGTTATTGCCTGATAACTGGTATAAGTTATTTAAAAAAAGTATCTTGAGTAACTCATTTAAGTGATTTTGTTGATAACTTATTTAAGTTGTACCCCTGACTGCACATAGACTTGTATTATCTGATATCATTTTAAACTGACAAAATATTAATCTTCAGTATTTTATGACAAATTCTAGGCCATTTTGCAGGACAAAGACAATGAGAATACCCATGTTTAGGGTTGAAAAAACTCAAATAACTGTTTTCAGTGATTTTTGTAATCACTTCATACAGTTATTTTAGCAGTAAATCAAGGGGAGCAAATCTTACTTCTCATATTTTTATGCATAAAAGTAACTTGTACAGGTGATTATAAAATCACTAATTCCAGTAGTTCCCCTGACTGAACTGTTTATTTCTACATGTAATAGAAAAAAGAAGGGAAACGGGGAATGTGTCAAAGAGACAACGACCCAAAGGGGAGTAATAACAACTCAAAGCCACCATAAGATCTTCAATGAACGGTGAGAAAACCCCACACCCAACGGTAGGTCGGAGTTGGCCCCTGAATAAAGAGTAATCAAGTTCAGCGAAATAAACATCATCCTAGACTCCTATAGACATAAAGTAAACTAACTAGAAAAAAGACAAGACACACAAAGGCTTAATAAATTTCCTGACTTAGGACAGGCGCAAACCTGCTGCGGCGGGGTTAAACTAGTTTTATTGGGCTCAAACCTTCCCCCTAGCCAATGTGATAAATAAAAAAACAATAGTAACAACAGAAAATCTGATTCAAGACAAGTCCAGTTTTGCTTTTACGAATATCCGAACTGAATTCCATGTTGAAATTTATATAAGACAGTGAAATAATATCCCAGAACCTGGAGTGTTCCGTATTGCATACTGTATCTTATTGGTCTGACTCATAGAAACACTTCATGAGAAGGACCAAGACAGAGGGCATAGTATCAATGCAGACTTGCCTACCCTTACAATTTTGCCATAAGGCTTACTAGTTTCAAAGTCATCTTACACCCTTACAATGGTTTACCATTTCCTTACGATTTGGTCATTTTGCGGTACAGTCAAACTTGCCTTAATGGTCACCTTGAATAAGCAGCCACCTGAGTTTAACATGTTTAAAGGCCACCTTTTATAGATCCCTTAGAAATATATTTCAAATTAAACCTCATTTAAAAGGCCACCTTTCTTTAACAGTCAGGGGAAAGACTCTAATAAGTCTTATTATTTTAGACCTCTACAAGTCTGGAATTATAGGTTTTGTTGAGCAATTTTGACCTGAACAAGTCTAAAATTGATCAGACTTGTACGAGTCTAAGACAAATTACCATTTTTATGTTTTTTGTGCTTAATGGGTATTTGCGATTATCCTTCATATTGTTTATCATTGAAAAATAATCATGACTTGTGCCTTGTAATTTAAAACAAAAAGCCATACTAATCTGCAAAAGCAGTTGGTTGATATTGATAATTTTGTTATCTTTGATAACAATCTTTAATTGATTGTACACCTGCTGTCCTAATTTTGCCCCAGTAACCAATAATTTTCCAATAAAAATGGAAAATTAAACTTCCATGTAATTTCAATTAGGTCTGGATGCCCCAATTACTGACGCTTGGCTCAATAAAATGGTCAATTTAGCAAATTTTAGACTTATTCAAGTCTATTTATCCATAAAATTTGAAACACCTGTGCAACAGGAAATAAACATTAGACTTCATCAGGTCTAAACATTTTAGACTTCAACAGGTCTATGCATACAAAACTAAGGAAATTAAAAGACTAAAACAAGTCTAAAACTCTGCAGACTTGTACCAGTCTGTCCTTTGACTGTTTAAAGGCCAGTTTGACCAATTCCCAAAGGTGGCCTCTAAAATCAAGTTTCACTGTATTTCAGGAAAATTTTTAGTTCCGGTCCATCATTTCATTGCGGTTCCGTAAACTATTGTTAAAATCGTCATATCTGTTTATAAAAAGAATGTACAGGGTTGATTCCACATGATTTAAAATGGTTCCCCTTAACATCCAATTGGGAAATCCGATCCATGAAATTCCGCGAACAGGTTTGTGGGACACACAAGAGGGCGGGGCCCTTTCTGACTATGTCAGTATTCTTGTTTTTGCTGAACTTGCATTTGATTACTCTTTATTTAGAGGCCAACTCTGACCTGCCGTTGGGTGTGGAATTTCATCACTGTTCATTGAAGATCTTATGGTGGCTTTGAGTTATAACTCCCCTTTGGGTCGTTGTCTCCTTGACACATTCCCAGTTTCCTTTCTTTTTTCTAAATATATATATGAAATTTGGACTCGGGAATACTTCTGCAGAAACGGGGGGATATCTACAAAATGTATAGTCTTTTTGCCATTCTGACCTTGGCCAATATATACATGTATGTCAGGCCTCAAAGTAGACTTTTATTTAAGGTCACCAGCTGGCCACCATTGTCAAAAAAATTGGTCGCCAATTAAAATTTTTGGTCGCCAGGCAGTAATTTTTGGTCGCCACAGGTCATATTGTCGGGATTTGAAAAGGTCGAAAGTAGTAATGTAAAGCCTCTTCAAGACTGATATCCCCGTGCATCAGTATGTCTCTGTCGGCTTCCTGTAAAGAGAGAATTCTGACAAAACGAATGATGATACCTAAGCACGAAACAATTGATACTCAAGCCAGGATAATTGAAAATTCAATTAAAACTAATGACAATCAATCCAGTACTGCCCGTCGTGTTAGTGGACAGTATCATTGAACATTAGACTGCGTAGTGATTTCGGAAAATTACAATCCTGTCTAGTTCATTAATCTGTTTGTTGATATCATTATTTCCTTAGACTGATTAAGCACCAGAATCGGATGATTTCAGGGGGGTCCGCCCACAGACATCAAGTGGTGGATAAAGGAATGTCATCACTATTAGGGAAAGTCTAACAGCAAACAATTGTAGCCATGGTGTGAAGAGAAAGGCCACCCTCCGTGCAGTATAAAGGCCCCTTCTATATTTTTCAAAGGAGAGCAGACCTGCCGGGGTGGGAGGAAGACCAAATTTCCTGTGCCTACCCATATCTCCACTTTTCCAGTTGCAATCAAAACCAGTTTTCCCTTCCGCCTTTGATTCTTCTTATATATATATATCGGATTTATTTACTTTTTTGTGTGATGGTACAGTTGAAATATCATGGAAGGTAACATCTTAACTAATTAATCAATCCAAAAACTTTGAAAGAGAGTATCCTGCGGAAACGCTGTGGGGGCTAAATTTCCTGACCCTACCCATTTCTTCCCTTTTTCTGCGACCAATGACAATCCCGATAATCCCTTCCACCTTGATTTGGTACATTCTTTTCCATGTTATTTTACTGAAGTTTTAAACTGGATATTGTTCTGATACAGCTGAAATATTCTTCCCTCGACATAGAACGTACAATATTTAATCAATCAATCAATTGCAAGACTTTCTGAATTATATCAAAAAGCCAGTAGCTTGGGTATTTGAGAAATTGTGTTGACTTCACATCAGAAACAGTCTGAAAGACACATAACATTGTTACTTTCAAGTTTCAAACGTTGAAGAGATACGAAAAAATAAATCGATATCATATGGATTAAAAATTAGACTTTCTTTCTAGTTGCCAACATGTAACAATGTGGTGGCCAATTGGCAACTAGATTTTATATTTAGTGGCCAATCACTATATTTGGTCGCCTAGGCGACCATTTCCGTCGACTCAATAGAGCCCTGTATGTGGGGCCTAAATTATACAGAAGGAGATTGATACAAAGGGCCATCACATCATATCTGATAAAGAAAAGTTTCAGCTCTGTCACTGTGATTGCAAAGCATAACAATATTTTGATTTCTGTAATATTTTCATATTTTACCATTTTGCTATTATTTTCAGAGCTCCTACAGTAACTGGGTCTTCAGTATTGGCTCTGAAATTTGATGGCGGAGTTGTCATTGCAGCAGACATGTTGGGATCTTATGGTTCCCTGGCTAGATACAGAAATCTGTCCCGTGTTATGAAAGTGAACGACAGTACCATTTTAGGTTGTGGTGGGGACTATGCAGACTTCCAGTACATGCAGAGTATTATAGAACAGAGAGTGTAAGTTAAAAGATGCATGTATGTACAAAGATTTTGGTCAAGTCATGCAAGTAGGGAATGTAAGGTGGTGGTGGGGTTTAAAAAACTGCTACCATCACACCACACACTTTTATGCCATACCCTCAAATATTTCTCTGTAGTTTCAGATGATAAGTATTTTGTTTAGTTCCATTTATGGATTATAGTGGTACTAGTACATGCACTTTAATCATTCACTTACTGCAGTATGTAATTCACGTACATTATATAACATGCACGTACAATTTCACAAATTAAAATGTGCATGCATGTACATTTGAAAAATTGATCATTGAACATTGTATGAAAAAAGAAAGGAAATGGGGTAAATGTCAAGGAGATAACATCCCATATCCAGGTTAAAACAACCCAAAACAAAGCATCTAGGGGTCACCGTACGGTCTTCAACACAGCGAGGAACCTCACACCATATAGCAAGCCCTAAATGGCCCCAAAAAGGTAAAAAAGTGAATAAATCAATGGAAACAAACCACATCCAATAACCCAAATATCAAGAAACTAAAATTTCATAAGAAGACACGGACAAGCCAGTCACCAACATATTCCTGACTTGGGACAGGCGCAAAAATTGCGGTTGGGTTAAACTCGTTTTCTTGGATCCAAACCCTCCCCCTATGTGTGGTGAATGGCTAAGAATAAATACACAAAAAGACTCACAGTAAAAATCAAACTAGAAAAAAGTCCAACTTATCAAGACGAGTACTCTTACAATGAATTACATAAAACATGAAAACAATACACACAGGTACTGTCCGGACAAATGCTCGCAGTTGTGTTTTTCAGATCAAATTTACTGTTCAAATCAAAAGTGAAAGGAAAATAGTTGTCGGCATATGTCATGCAACTTGATAGGTTCCTTGCGAAGTCGTTTTAAGTAGCAAAGTAAAAATAATGGTATGCGTACTAGTATGTACCCTAAAAAACCTTGTACTGCAAAATTTAAATTCAAAGGGTACATATACCCCAAGTGCAAAAAAGCAGTGGGCATGCTGTAGTACATGTATTACCAGATTCTTTATTTTAATAGATATGATCTTCATTTATGTTTGAACAACCTTTGTTAAATTTTGTTTGTTAGGTTTATTTCTTAATTAGCAACTTTACATGTTATTTCTTTGATGAAATGAATAGTTACTAAGAAACATACTTAAGAGCAATATTTAACAAAAGTCTCGTCAAATAATCACCTTGATGCATCCAGTTCTAAACATAACTTTCTCAGTATAATTCTCTTATTCATAACTTCTGTGCCAATTACATGTATCACAATTTTTTCCTGTTAAACATGTTGCAAATGTAGTTTTGAACATTTGCACACAACAACAAGGCTTTATGGGACATAGTGATCCCAATTAATCTATTATGCACTTCTCCCGAGGAAACCATTTTCCTATAGTGTTGTCTTGTGTGTATAGGGCTTGAACCGATAGACACTATACGCACCAGACAACACTGTAGGAAAACCTTTCCAAAGGAAGAAGTCCATAATTTATTACATAACAGAAAAATAAACAAATGGAAAAGAGGCATATACATTTTGTAGTATAGCCAAAAAAAGTCACATGAGGTATAGTCCCGTCAACAAGTATAGTAACCCGCTGTCAAGGTAAACTGATAACTCAAATATAGTGATTTCATTTTATCAATGAAATTGTAGGATTTTCACCTGTTATGTACTAAAACATAGTAATTCACAACTATGCCAAGATATTCCAAGTACTCTAAAACAAAATGTTGATCAATATATGCAGTAAAAAGGTTTATTATGGTATGTTCTTTTTACAGAATAGATGAAGAATGTTTAAATGATGGATTTGGTTACACACCTCGAGGCTTGTACTCCTGGATGACAAGAATTTTGTATTACAGAAGGTCACAGTTCAATCCACTGTGGAATGTATATGTTGTCGGTGGATTGCAAAATGGAGAACCGTATGTACACTTTGTTCAATCGGCAAACACATAAATGCACAAGAAATGCATGATACCATCAACATACAATGAATATAGGGTTGTTACATAAAGTGTTTTAAAATTTTACCGTGAACCAAACATCAACACTTAACATTTTTAAATTCCTTGGCATTCTGACGCATGCACATTCACATACTCCAGACTAATTCAGGTACATTTAGAAAACATGCACATTCAATTTCTTAAATTAAAATATTAATACATGTACATAAACATATTGACCATAAGCTTTTTTTTTTGGACAAAATGTATCATTTACATCAAATTAGAAAGTGCAATAGTAGCTATAGGTTGAGGGTGTTGATTGATTGCTTTTGATCACTTTGCTTAATTACTGAAACCCTGTTAAATAGTGAATTTAGTATATTAGTATGTATATGTATGCAAAAAATACCCTGTACCCCAAATTTAAGGGTTAGATGGTACGTGTTCCTCCTGTTCTGCCCCTTGGAAATGCATTTTTCTGGAATAGCCCTTATAATAGCTATTTAAAATACAAGAAGAGAAAAGTACAAACTCCCTGTTCAGCACCATGATTACTGTCATTATAATCAACAGACTGAAAAACAATGAACTACTACAGACTTTGTCACTAACCAAAAAAGAACTTGTCAAACACACCTTTTTAGGGTCTATAGTGAAAATGAAAATTTACATTGCTTAGCGAACATTAGTCGAAAAATTTTGAAATACTGATAACTTAAGATACATTTTCAAGTTCTTAAATTGCTTTCACTTAATGTTTGACATTCAAACAAGGTGAATACCATTTAAATATCAATCATGTGAGATTTATTCATTTCTGCAACAAACCAGTCACTTTGATACAAAAATTAAAAAAATGGATTAATTTGAGACTTCATGCCCTTTGATTTTTTACAGGTTTTTAGGTTATATAGATAAGATAGGAGTTGCCTATGAAGCACCAACAATAGCTACTGGTTATGGAGCATATATAGCTAATGTAAGTAATCTGTTCTGGTCTGTAGCTATTTTCCTCCATTTGAAATCGGAGCACTCCAACCAAGTGGATAAAAGGCCCTAACGGAATAAGCACATACGTATAAAATATTAAAAGTATTACTATTAAAAGTAGTACATTAAGTATTACTATTAAAAGTAGTACATTAAATGTCATACAGCAGTAAGAGATTAAAACGTTGCTAAAAGCATGTGTACTTCATTAGTAAAACTTAAAAAAACGCAAAGCTTTAGTTTCAGTCTATATACACTATGAGCATCACTATCTACACTAAAAGTCCATGTACCATCATTATTTACAAATATTTTATAAAAATCTTATACATGCACAATACCCTACCAAAACCACCCTAGTTCACTAAATTACCGCACATAGCATTATACAATTATGAAAGGTTAGGCACTTTAGTGGATTCCAGTTGATTTAGTGAATTTTTGGTGAACAGCATAAACACTAACATAACTCATTTCCACTTTTGTGGAAAAACATCAATCCACAATGGCTGTACTGCATGCTATTTTGTTGTGTATACAATAGTCCACAAGATACAAAGTATCAGGGGTTGACACTAAATTTAATTTTTAGTAGACAAAAGGACTACAAGATTCCCAAATTCACTAGTCCTACGGCAATTTTACTGGCCCGAAATTAATAAGGCCTTTAAAAAAATTTCAAAATTTTACTAGACCAAAGGACTACCAAGTTACAAATTCTAGTAGTCCTTCCTTAAATTAACTAGCCTGGGGCTACAGGACTACTGTTAGAGTCGAACCCTGCAAAGAGGCTTGAATTTTAGTTTCTTAAACGATTTTATTGGCGCATCAGTCTTTGTACTAACAAAAGGATTTAGCATCACTTGGAAAATTCAAATAAGAATGTTAAAAATGAAATTTGCTTATATAGAATAAATAAGGAACAATGCATGATAACTGTAGCAGTAACACTGGAACAATGCTAGAAATTAACGGTTGTCCGGTCGTCACTGATGACTTGAATTTATGAAAAATAATGTGCAAGTTGTCCGGTGCTTTGCTCTTGGGAGACCTGAAAACATCTAAGAATTCATATACCGTATATTTTCGATTATAAGTCGGTTCGATTATAAGTCGGAAGGTCTTTTCGTGAAGAAAAACTTTGTATTTAGTGTAGATCACAATTATAAGTCGGTCGGAGATCGTTTTCAAGTTGTGTACCAAAACTTCAACATGAAATCGCTATAATTTATTAAATGGCGTACATTGGAATAAAAGAATGTCTTCTACATGAGATAAATGCTGCGTGTGAAGCATTTTACATGTGCTAAAAGCAGCTTATTCACGTTTCTAGCCAAGACATTGTATTAAGGGGGAATAACTGAAGTTTGTTTACTTATATCGTACGACCAAATACCCAAAGATATGATAAACGAAATGAGATCAAAAGTACGTGTTTCCAATATTAAAAATTTGTACAGCCGGTCTAAAATTAGTATTAAAATATAAATTATTTCTTTTATATGGAATTAAAGTTAAAAAAAATAATAAACAGTATTGGAAATGTCCCATAAGATACGATATGACATTCCTAGGAGAAAGGTGTTAGTTATTGTCGGTTTTCGGTAATTAGTGAAATCAACTTAGTACACAAATAGTGAAACTTAAATACACATAAAGTACCTCTATGATGCTGAAATGAAAACATCGTGAATTTAGTAAGAAAACAACTAAAAAATGCTTATTTCTTTTATTAAAAGTAATAAATAATGTGTCAATAGAACCAGATGATTGTTGAATACCGGCAAACTGTATTTGGTCATCATTGAATGTGTCTACCAGACATTTTACGTTCTCGACTTTCCTCCTTGGTTCTTGGTTACTCTTATAAGTCGGATCCCTTCTCTGGAAATGAATTTTAGCTCCCAAATTTCCGACTTATAATCGAGTATATACGGTAGATCGGTAAGAATTTTGTTTTGGCTGCTTTTTTAGCTCACCTGACCTAAAAGGTCATGTGAGCTATTGCCATCACTTGGCGTCTGTCGTCGTCGTCCGTCCGTCCGTCCGTCTGTCATCCGTCGTTAACTCCTCTGAAACCACTGGGCCAATAGCAACCAAATTTTTTCACAACAGTCCTTGGGTGGTGTAAATGAAAAATTGTGTCCGACATGTCCGTACGTAATCCAAGATGGCCACCAGTGGGACCCATTGATTAACATTGGACTCTATGGGAAATTTTAATTATTTTTTTTTCTAGTCGGATTTTGATGCAGTTTTCTTCATTAGATTCCTTATAAAAAATAAACATGGCACACAACTATCAGATTTTGGATAACTCTTTCCCTTTCTCAGCTATAAGGGGTCAAACGGGGCCAAAATCGCACTTTTACAAAGTACCTCTAATTTTTATTTTTCATCTGATTTTGATGGGGTTTCTTTCTTTGGATTCATCTTGACATGAGCTTTCGGTGGTGTGTCGACGGATTTGCGTAGCTCGTACAGTTTCCGAGTTATAAGGGGCCTAAGGGGGCCAAAATCACACTTTTACAAAGTACCTCAATTTTTTATTTTTCATTGGATTTTGATGGGGTTTCTTTCTTTGGATTCCTCTAGACATGAGCTTTCGACAGTGTGTCCTCGGATTTTGCGTAGCTTATACTGTTTCCGAGCTATAAGGGGCCTAAGGGGGCCAAAATCGCACTTTTACAAAGTACCTTTATTTTTTATTTTTCATCGGATTTAGATGGGGTTTCTTTCTTTGGATTCCTCTTGACATGAGCTTTCCGTAGTATGTCAACGGATTTTGCGTAGCTCTTACCGTTTCCAAGCTATAAGGTGCCTATGGGGGACCAAAATCGTACTTTACCAAAGTACCTCAATTTTTAGCTGAAAATTGTATCTGACATGTCAGTGCGTAATCCAAGATGGCCTGCAATGGGGTGCATTGATTAACATTAGACCCTATGGCAAATGCATTCAACAATCAACTCCTCTGAAACAAATTAGCCAATTGCAACCAAACTTTGTTATTATAGTCCTTGGGTGGTGTTAAGTAAAAAATCTGTCTGACACGCCCCTGAATAATCCAAGATAACCGCCAGCAGTCCCATTGATTAACTTTAGACCTCATAGGAAATGTATTTAAAAATCAATGCTATTGCATGGATGTACCACTGCTATATACAGGTGAGCTATACAGGCTCCTGGGAGCCTCTAGTT
>MJUU01061754.1:28339-52191 GCA_002080025.1 Modiolus philippinarum | reverse complement strand
TAAGAAAACATATCATCCAATCCCCAGGAACAATGAATCCTGCAAGTAGTACAAGAGAATAAATTATCCGCTTGTTTTGTTTTTTTTTTTTTTTTTTTTTTTTTTTTTTTTGTTTTTTTTTTGGGTTTTTTTTTTTTGTTTTTTTTTACAAAGTAACACAATGGAGACCAAGAGGAATTACTTATAAGACCATTTAATAAGTTATCCACATTTTGTTACAATCAAGCTATGTGGTAAATGGGTTGTTTTAAAGGTAGAAACATCACAATTATTAAAAGATGAAACTTGTATCTTTATTAATTATAATTGATCAATTGATTCAACCGACTATCGGAATTCAAATGGACACAACCAGTACAGCTCTTTTAGCTGATTTGTTTCTCCACTCAGACGTGGCTGAATTCAAGGAAGGGCTACTTCAAAATAAAGATAATACACTAGCCAGTCATTTAATTTCAGCTTCCGTTATATGGATGATATTTTATTACTAAACAATCCTCGCTTTCGTCATTTTCTTCACGTCATATATCAAAGAGAGCTCGACATTAGGGATACTACAGATACTTCTACATCGGCCTTGTTCCTTGACCTTGAAATTGACAACAGAGGTACACTACAAACTAGGCTGTATGACAAACGCGATGACTTCACTTTTCCATTAGTCAACTTACCTTTTCTTTGTAGCAACATTCCAAAAGCACCGGCTTATGGAGTTTACATCTCCCAACTTATTCGTCACTCAAGGACCTGTGGTCGATGCAGTGACTATCTTGATAGAGCTGGGTTGCTTACAAATAGGCTATTTATCAAGGGTGTGTTACCCATAATTAGAAGTCATCACTACAGAAGTTTCACGGTCGACATAACGATCTTGCGGACCGCTATGGGATATCTGTTTCCCAGATGACAACATATCTTTCTCTCTACCACTAAGGTTTGTTTTTCCTCTACCGGATTTGCCTTTTCTACCGGAGTCGACATGTTCAACGCGGCGGATGTCTTATATGAGGCAGGAGATGCTTACTCTACCGGTGCATCTGATTTTACCAATGTTTGTTTTTATTTGGTCCGTGTTGTTTATCTTTGCATGTGCGTGCGTCTTCATTTTTCTTTTCTGTGCCATATTTATGTAATGTCTTTTTTTTTCTTTGTTTTTCTGATGTTACCATTGTCCTGGGATTTTTCGTTATAGACTGACGGTTCGGTTCTCACTTACTTTACTCTACAACTTCAATGGATTATTTTACACTTTCAAATGTACATTTCAAAAGAATGTGTACTTGTTTTTGCATTGTCTTATAGCCTAAATCTTTGTTACCAATAAGACTCTGGTTGAATGAATACATAAATTTTGGAAGAACAATTACTTTGGGTCAAAATAAAAAGAAATAATGATATTTATTTCTTGTACGTGTAGTTGGTTTGAAACAAAAATTGAATAGATTGTCAAAGTACAAATCAACAAAAATCGAGATTTAAAATATGTAAATATATATGTCATAGATTAATGAATCAAAACACCTTTAAAATGACTAAAACCGTTGACTTGAATTTTTACAAGAAAGGGCGTGATGTTTAATGTGTCTAATATTCAAGAACTCTGAGAATGCTTTTTACCATAGCATTTTAGATGTATCGAAATGAAAACTGATGGCGTGTTGTAAAAGATGTAGACTCTTTTATCTTTTTTTACCTTAGACCGTGTTCTGAAATCACTCTCCATTCATCCATCCCCTCTCTACCCCACCTCACTTAGTATCAAGACCTTTTTTCACTCTCTTAATATCTCATCTTCAAAAAAAAAAATTTTAAATCGACTATAACCTGTACCCATAGACAGTTAAGGGCCACTTTTTTACTACACCATGCAAAATTCCTATGTTTTCATTTAAGCCCAGTTTCCTCTTTCAATCTCCAAAATTTTCTGTAGATAAGTTAGATGTACTGAAATATGGTTCCAAATTAAAGCTATTTCAATATCCTTTACTTTTAACACAAGTTTTGTCACTTTACGATGTTTTTGTGATCTGGGGATAGAAAAAAAGTAGATTTTTTAGCTGTCTTTTAATTCCTTTCAGATAAAAAAAAACTCTCGTCATTTCATCTAGTTTTTATGCCTTTTTTATCAGTTGCGATACAACATTGGACAATAAGGCCATTAAAGTCCTAAAAATTTTGATTTTCGGTATAAAATTTGTGAAAAATGGAATTTTAAATATTTGTGACTTTTTTATCGTAAAAATTTAAATATACATCTAATAACTGCCAATGAAATAATGAAAAATGAATGTTTAGCAATAAATTGTGTGAAAAAATTTAGTTCTGGACTTATTTTTAGTTCAAAAATGTTAATATTAGCACCCCTCCCCAAATAATTGAAAAAAAAAAAAATATTCAGGCTCTAAATGATTAAAAGGAAATGTTTAATCCAAAATCTATTGTGTATTTCATAATAGCTGACATGCAGCAGACCATTTAAGTAGATTTCAGTATTTATATTTTTAAGTTTTTTTTTCGAGACCCTTCTGTTCGAAATTATATGCAAAATGGGAATTGTCCGATTGTCAGAAATTTCCTGTGATGTAAATACGTCATGACATTGATATTAAACTTGAAAATGTTGATGATTTACAATTGAAAAAATTGTATATAAGGTATAAGAAAGTATACTTTTAAACATTTTAGACCTACTAGATTCTCAATAATTGGAAAAATATTACCCCTTCCCACAAATATTTATCAGAATTCCGGTGTTGCGGATGTCCTTGAATTGCTCAATTTAGACTTAATGTTCTGTTCTCACTTACTTTATTTCATTTTATTCAGCTTAAAAATCTAAACATTGTATAAAGTTAAAATGACATCATTATCACACACCAAAATTCATAGAAACTCCTATATATCACAAATAACTAAATACCAAAGTTACTGTGAACTTAAATTCTGCATATGCGCATTTCGACAACGTATGTCTCTTCAGTGCAAATAAAATTTAAATATTTTGAAAACCATAAACTCAAAGATGTTTAAAAACTGAAAGAGGAAAAATAACCAATGTTGTCTATATGTAAAGCCAAAATCAGCTAAGGACAGAGCAAATAAGACAATGGCGGTGGTTTAAGGGCAGTAAAATATGATATATTCATGCAAAATGAGAAAATTCGGATTTTTAGTTTTTGAAGGTTAATAAAAAAAAGCGAAACTAAATCTTCGATAAAGTAAATAGTGATTATTTTGTTATTTTATCATTTGAAACAACGGCACTAAAATACCGAAGGAACAAGGGAAGCGGTGACTACAAAATCGAAGTCCATGTGAAGACATGGCAAAAACGACAACAGAGAAAAACAAAGACAAAACTAGGACGTGAGACAGCTACAATGGACGGTAATAAAAAGATAAATTAAGAATTAAGGCACTCATAGTGTGAACTCCCATGAAATCCGGGAGTGATATCAGGCGCTCCGGAATGGTAAATGAAATAAAAGGGACATCAGGAAACACCTACAATGGCTGAAAATTATAATTACATGCCACAATCTGTTAGGGAACTACACAGAAAAAACACATATTAGACAAAAGACTAACGTAAACAACGGTAGGAGCTCGGGACAGCCGGACTTGGTACCGGCACTAGCAAAAGCCACCGGTAGGGTTAAACCGGTTTATGGTTTCCAAACCTCCCATTTCCCTATAGTTAAGTAAACATACGAATAAAACCCAATACAGGTAGACTACTAACTCCATGACCACAATCTTGAAAGGAGAGAATATGACAATACGTAATTTTGAAAGATGGGTCAAGGGTTGGTCGACGCTAAACTGCCGGCTAGCTAAAGGAGCTGCTCCGCTAGCGGCACCCGTCACACTATCTGTGAGTCAGTCTAGGGTTGAGTCAAATCCGGTTATGTCAAATTCGTGAAGTCGTGAAATCTAGCTGAAAATTCCGTTTTCATTTGGGACACAGACACGTCATATCTGTCAATCATGTCATGGTGACGGCCATAGAATTTCTAAAGAAATAAAAGTATCAAGGCTGAACAAATCCCTGGCTAAGCAGCTTTTGGGACAGTGTTTTCGATCTATTAAAAAAATCACTATATAAACTACATGCTTGAAATGTTAATTGGTACCAAACAATCTAAAACTGGTCTTTTTGTGTGAAGAATAAGTTTGAAATAGAGCAATATAACGTTACAAATTACCTACAAATTGTGGCTTTATATGTTTATGCAAAGTTTTTTTAATGGATGTAGGAAGTTTATATAACTGACAAATAGTTATAATTTGTACTTGTTGTAAAGAAGATACTACATGTATATACTTTCATGTGATACCCAATTTTAATGATTTTGAACTCCTCATTGGTAAGACGAGGCAACAGAAGGACAAACCTGAGGCGAAAACGAAAATATACAAAGATTTGTTTGGGTTGAAGAGGGGATGCAAGCGCACTCAAAAAGTGGGTTGGGTTCATAAGTTGGGGGTGCACGGGGGTACTTTAACGTATGGCCTACCTTTTTGTTGCTTTTTTATAATTTGAGTTATAGATTATAAGTTAATGTCTTTTTCAATATTTCAATATTTTTGTTGTTGAGTGGTTCTCAACGAAAGCTTTTCATTATCTTGGTGCCTCTGTTGATGTCCATTCCGTGGAATTCTTTTTTGTTCCTTTTATAGGTAACATGCCCTTTTGCTGCTCAGGTTCCTATTATGTTATGTTCTGAATGACTTGTGTATCTTACAGGCTTTGGGGTTTTAATATCTGTACTGTTGTATTTTCTGCACAACTAATGTAGGTTTTATTTTCTTTTGATTTTGATCTTTCAATGGTAAATAAAAGGATATGGAGTAAATGCAAATGGGACAAAGTCTCTACAAATACATACCCTTTATTATTCTATCTTATAGTGTTTGTTGTAAGTTTTTTTTATGTTGGTGCATCTATCATTATTCATTCAAATCTGGCAACTGTTGTAGCTTCAGGGTTTTTATGCTGGGTCATTCTGTTATTTTTGCAATAATTCATTACACTTAAAAATAAATCTTGATAAGACAAAACTAAACTAGGCTTCACTCGATAGAAGAAATGAGGTGAGAAAGGCAAAAAAACCCTTTTTTGTTGTTCTTGCGGATTTAATTTTCTTCCACTATGAATGCCTTAGTTCTTAATGTCGTCTCTTTTATTTCCGTCTCTTGTGGCTGTCTCACGTCCTTCTTTTGTCTTTATTTTTCTCTGTTGTCGTTTTTGCCATGTCTTTGGACTTCGATTTTTGTAATCATCACTTCCTTTGTTCCTTCGGTATTCTACTGCCGTGTTTTCCACTTAACAGTTGTTTATATATATATATATATATAAAGCATAGATTGTAAAGTCAAGATTTTTCAAATTTTTTTCTTCCAATTTATGTCACTACACGATATTTTGAAGACGTAACTTCGGTATTTTGTTATTTTTTGCTAATAAAGTTGAAAACCAAAAAGTAAAATTCACGATATGTTGGACACAACAGTAGA
Organism: Modiolus philippinarum; assembly: GCA_002080025.1. Lineage (NCBI taxonomy): Eukaryota > Metazoa > Mollusca > Bivalvia > Mytilida > Modiolidae > Modiolus > Modiolus philippinarum. The sequence goes on along the minus strand of MJUU01061754.1, from coordinate 46,674 downwards.
AAGGACTTTATTATTAATTAGTTGCAAATTATTGACTCCAATTAAATAATTCTGGTGATTACTGTAATATTTCAACTTTGAAAATAATCAAATTTGATTTGATTTATTGTGTCAACCAAGACGTAGTCGGGGTGACATGTTGTTATTCTACGTTATACTAATTCTTCAAATAATTCTTGTCCGAGCGTTTATTTTGAAATGGCTGAATGAAATTATTTCAAGCTTTGCACAAAGTTGAACCGCCATATGAAGTTGTATGCTGCGTGTTTAAAATTATCCAAATGGCCGCCATTTCCAAGATGACATCCATTTTACGTTAAAAAGAACCGATTTGAAGAATATTTCATATTTATGGAAATGTTCATTGAGATGAGAGGAAGGCATTTATGTTAAAATAAATTAAATTGGCTGCCATTTCCAAGATGACCGAAAATATACTTCAAAATTTCAACTTGTCCAATTTCAACGAAAATTGATTACTAGGTAGATTCTGAGGCTGCAAATGACATGGAATGATCGCATTGGTCGTCTTGGGTGACATCGGCTATATTGTCTACTATTGATGAAACAATCATAAATGATTTGAGTAAGATGTGGCTGGAATGTGTTCCATTCTACGTTTAATATGCATGGAATATTAACAATAATATTTTTAAAATTGTTGATATGCTGTTTTGATTTGTTCTGAGCATATTTTTGAGACTATGTCGTTTTGAATATAAAGCTTATGTTTGTAAATAACAAAATACCGAAGTTATTTGATTCATTAATTATTTCATAAATCAATTAATTACAGCAATTGAAATCAAACGATTAATGACCGTAGATGAAGTTTTATTCAGCTAAATCTTACTGAGATTCCTGGTTATTCTGGAATATAAAAAAATAACAAAAATAAGAATACGGAATTTTACAAATAAATTTAGAATTTTAGAAAATAGATATGGTTGTGCTGGATCATTTCTGTAGCTGTATTATAGTCTTTTGTGGAATTGGTTTAGAACAAGGAAGATAAGTATCACAGTATTCAGGTCTCATAATATGTTAGATGATATTCTCTAATTTCTAGCAAATACAAAAACCTCCTGACTAATGGGTTATCGAAATGATAATCAACATGGGTATTATTTGATCTCAATTGACGATTGGTCATGTCATGTAAAAGTCTCTGTCAGTTTTTAGAAATAGTGCAACCTGATGTTGATGAAATTAACACCTGCATCATTGTCTAGCGAAACGGTTCTTGCATTTTTAGCTCACCTGACCCGAAGGGTCAGTGTGAGCTATTGCCACCACTTGGCGTCCGTCGTCCGTCGTCCGTCCGTTCGTTCGTTAAACTTTTCACATATTCATCTTCTCCTCTGAAACCACTGAAGCAACTTCAGCCAAACTTTACAGGAATGATGTATGGAAGGTCCTTTACAAAGATTGCTCATTTCGTTCCAATCCGATAAAAAAAGCATGGCCGCCAGCACGGAAAAATCACATTTTCATCTTCTGCTCTGAAAAGACTGAAGCAAATTATACCAAACTCTACAGGAATGATGAACTTAAGGTCCTTAACAAAGACGGTTTATTTCGTTCTGATCCGACAAAAAACATGGCCGCCAGCACGGAACATGGTTTAACATAGGACCTATGGGAAAATCACATTTTCATCTACTCCTCTGAAACCACTGAAGCAAATTCAACCAAACTTTGCAGGAATGATGTATGAAAGGTTCTTTACAAAGACTGCTCATTTCGTTCCAATTCGATAAAAAACATGGCCGCCAGCGCGGAACTTAGGTTTAACATTGGACCCTATGGGAAAAATAACATTTTCATCTTCTGTTCTGAAAAGGCTGAAGCAAATTGAACCAAACTTTACAGGAGTGATGTACTAAAGGTCCTTAACAAAGATTTCTCATTTCATTCCGATCCGATGAAAAACATGGCGGCCAGTACGGAACATGGTTTAACATAGGACCCTATGGGAAAATCACATTTTCATCTACTCCTCTGAAACCACTGAAGCAAATTCAACCAAACTTTACAGGAATGATGAATGGAAGGTCCTTGACAAAGATTGCTCATTTAGTTCCGATCCGATCACAAAACATGGCCACCAGCACGGAAGATAGTTTAACATTGGCCCAATGGGAAATTCACATTTTCTTCTTCTCCACTTAAACCGCTGAAGCAAATTCAACCAAACTTTACAGGAATGATGTATGGAAGGTCCTTCACGAAGATTACTTATTTCGTTCCAATCCGATAAAAAAACATCAGAAATATACGTAATAAACTGGTAAAAATGTTAGAGACTATATTTATCTTATAAAGTTACATAAAGCATAACTATGTAGAATTCCGAGTGTCTGATTTTGAATTTTCATAAAGTAACAAAACTCTTAAAACAGACACAATTGTCGAAATAAATAAAAGTTTTGAGCATGAATAAATTTCATCTCTCTTTTGCAAATCTGTATTTTCGATAAATGATTTGAATCTTATCAATGAACTTTACAGAATATTGTACATCATAAAATCATTTTTCCTCTGTAATCATATTATTTTTAAATTTTTTATTACCTATCTGCATGGAGTCATCATCCAATTGTACAGGTAAATCGTCCAATGCATTACTTCGAGTTTGAAGGATGCGTTTGTTAACATCGACTGCTGGAATGTCTAAACCGTCCCGTTTTCCTACTGCTTTATATACATTGTATGCCGTTATTGCAGTTCTGACCTTTCTCCACCAGCGTCTCCTGCGACCCCATGCATCACAATCATTTAATAATGCTACCATGAGAAGGACAGTCATAAAAACAATTGCATTCTTCCTCATCTAAAGTACACAAACAGGAGATAACTTGATATGCAGAAACTAAAATTACAGTAACCTCAGTATTTTTTATTTAAATATTATGAGAACAGTGATAAGGACATGTCCCTATTCATGGCTACATGCGTACATCTAAACTATATTTGTATAATGGTAAGAAAATACTTTACGTTAATAAAAATAACTTATTTTGGCACCAATCTAGGAAATAGGAACCTTTTCTTTTTTGGCATTACTTCCTTCCGTTAAATCTATTGACAATTTATACAAAATATGAATAAATTCTGCAATGCAGTTCCTGATATATTGAAATTTCAGTTATTTTAAAGTAAAATGACGGCCGTTTTGAAAAATTTAAACCCACAGCTTTTACCTCAGATGGTGTCTAACTCTGCGTTATGTTTTTGTTCTTTTGCTTAGTCATATCAAAATAATCGTTCGAACAAAAATTCTTGAAAGAATGAGAAAAATAATTAAAATATCAATTGTTCAGAGAACAATTACAACAAGGTCTTTCACCAATTTCTGTCTTAGTTGCGTATTTTGAGTTGATTTTATTTTGCATTCTGTTTAAATTACGCCGTAAAGAAAAAAATGTTACTTTAGAGTCTTTAAAATAATGGTTCTTGGAGACTTTTCCGAAATTTATCTTTTGTTAAGTACATAAGTCACCTCCGGTTGGTGATTTCATTTATTTCCTCTTCACAACAAAACAAAACCTTTAAAGTATTGTTGTTATAGACTTTTATGACAAATAACATTGTTGCTAAGGACTTGTTGCTTTGACCCAACTTTGCAGAACATTTCAATTTGTACATTTTTGTAATCTAATGTTTCTGTGTATCTTTCGTAGTTTTTGCGATATAAGCAAAAAAATGTCATGTTGGACATCAAAAAAGTTTTTGAGCAATAGGTTCAATCAATGGTCAGATGAATTATGACCCATGTACTGAATGTAGACCTTAATGAGACATATTTTGTCCAATACATTTGATCATATGTGTCTTACCATTTTGGAGATTTTACCTTGAAAAGACCTTACTTTGACTAAGACCTTGACCCCCGACTTAATGAGACACATTTTGTTCAATACATTTGATCATCTGTCTCTTTGACCTTCATGATCTTTGACCAATCATCAAATTAAAGGTCCCTTTTTAAAGATTAATATGATATGTTACTTGGCCATACTATCGGTAACAGTTGAAAAGTTTTACCCAAAAAGCACAAGTATCAAGGACAATTAAAGTCCGGAGTTTCATCAGAGAGCTTCGGTCCGATGAAAAATGTAGCACTTGACATGAACTTTTCAGATGATATTCTTTTTCAACCATCTATTACGGTTTCCAAGTTTATCAGCTAACAAGATCAAATGTCAGGGTCAAAGGAAAGCGATGACCTTCCAACTAGTACTCAAATTAAAGGTCTTTTCGCATTATTCATTTTGAATATATGTCAAATATATGTTTACTATATTATCTGCAAGAGTTTAAAAGCTATTTGCAATAGAAAAAACAGTCTTAGCGAAACAAGTTCAGGGCTATCCCTCAAACTGGCTCATTGCAGAGAGTCGAGCCTTGCAATTGATAGCAAATGAAGGTTTCAAGTTGATATCGTTTTCGAGATTTCGCGATAACAATAGTTTGAATTGCGACCATTTTGAAAATGGCGGAAGAAAAAAATTTTGATCCCAGATGTATAATCAGGACAATAAAGCTAGTTGGAAACCAAATCTGGTTTAAATCGACTTATTTAGCGATCAAAACGCGTAACCGGGATATCGCAACCCCTTACACTAAAAGTATCAAACAGATACATCGCGTATTTTTTGTCATTGTAGGCGGCGATAATAATAATAATCAGAAGAAGAAGAATTACAATATACAATTATGACCCGCTGTTAAGGGAAACGTCTAGATTTGTCAACCCGAGGGGGGGTTGTTTCACGAGGGCTCTGCCCGAGGGAAACCACCCCTCCAAGGGTTGACAAATCTGGATGTTTTACGTCAATGGAGGGCCATAACTGTTTTATTATATTTTAAAGTTTCATTAATTCCAAATCAGGAGGTCGTATTATGGTTTTAATCTCACAAAAAAGACTGATATAATCTGCTAGTGTTTTTTTAGAATCTATAGGGTTGTTTATCTCTTTGACGTCGGGTTGTTCAGCGGGGAACAATAGGGTTGTTCCCGCAGTGAGGTCATGTCGAGGTTGTTTGCTAAAACATCCGAGTTATTTTGAAGTCACATGATTGCTTTCATCCAATTAAATCTTCTCTTACTTAGTAAAATATAATAATAAGATTTTTCGCTGTTGCCAAAAGACCTTAAATAATCAGAAGAAAGGTAGAATAAAAACATATCAACCCCTACTTTGAATTGGGTGATATAAATATAAACTCAAATCTATTGGCATAGCTGAAAGGTGTTTAACTTACAAAACAGATAATTTGTTGTTTTAAAATATTCCTTGTTAACTAACAAATCCCTTATCCAAACTTTTTTTTTTATTTGAACAAATAACATTTTCTAATTTAACATCAATTATAACTTTATGTAATTTATTTCAGATAATAGAAAAAAAAAGAAATTGAAATACATCGAATGCCATTTTGATTATTGTCGTATCCTGCAATTTCCGTCATAGTTCAAATATGCGGTCAAGTGTAGAATGTTACAGGGACGTGTAACCATTTAAGTTAAATATAATCAACAGTAAAACCGTTTTTATAATTAGTACTCACTGTGGTTATTAATTGGAAGAATTATATATGACAGGGAGGAAAGAGACAAAACGGAAAATTGGATGCGACTGGAATTGGTTGAAAACTAAACTTTTTTATTGTCGATCTGACAACTAATGTAAATGTTGGTTTTAAAGAACTATAATGTACATAGTCTATGAAATCAGTATATGAAGGTGTCTTAAAGTCTGTTCATCAGACACAAATGTATACGTCTGATTTCTATATTTTGCCATTACTATTTGTTAGTCCAACCTTAGAGGTAATCTTGGTGAATAAGTCCTAATTGTATATCTTGGTTTTTCTCGAGAGTAAAGTAAAAAAATTATCAGTTAATTTATCTGCAGATTGATAGTTATGCCTTTCTGCAAATCAGCTTATTCTTAGCCTCTGGGACTTAAGATGCAGAGATATTACTGTATTTAGAAACAACGACAGTAGAATACCGAAGGAACAAGGGAAGCGATGACTACAAAAATTGAAGCCCAAAGACATGGCAAAAACGGCAACAGATAAAAACAAAAGACAAAACAAGGACGGGAGACAGCTACAATGCACGGAAATAAAAAGATAACATTAAGAACTAAGGCACTCATAGTGTGAACTCCCATGAAAACCGGGAGTGACATCAGGTGCTTCGGCAGGGTAAGCATGTCCTGCTCCGCTAGCGTCACCCGTCACACTATCAGTGAGTCAATCCAGGGTTGAGTCAAATCCGGTTGTGTCAAATCCGTGAAGACGTAAAACCTAGCTGAAAATATCCGTATTCCTTTGGACACGGACACGTCATATCTGTCAATGATGTCATGGTGACGGCCCTAGAATTTCTGAAGGGATGAAAGTAACAAAGTCCTGACTAAGTAGCTTTTGGGACAGTGTTTTTGCTCTATTTAAAAATCACTGGAAAAGGTACAATATAATGCAAAATTAACATATTTCTGGAATATATGCTTTACTAAAAAGCAATAATGGTGCATGTATCTGAAAACACCGATGAGAAATTATTCTTAATATCTTACTGGGCTATAAACAAAAAAGAGGAAAACATAACCATCGGTAGTACTTATAAAATAAGGACTATTATGATACCATAGGTCGTATTTTTTTCTCTTTTATTTTGATAAAAAAAATATATATAAAATGTTCACTCACCATTGACCAATACTGTATGAGACACAATTTGAACACTGCTTAACGGATATATCATAACAGTACCGATATGTGAAATATTTATATAATCATTGTGGACAACATATTGGAATTTATGTACCATTTTGGGGGGGGGGGGGAAAGGGCAACAGATTGATCCTGTAGCAAACAAATACCATACTAGTACAACATATGCAATGAAACCAAATAAAATATATGCGTTTTCTCAGAATGTTGTTGATAAATCAGCTCATTTCACGATTATATGTATTTTTAGAACTAGAATTGATCAGACTTTTTTAATCGAGGATCAAAATCAAGAAAGTAAGATAACGAATGATTTTACAACATTGGACTTTGTTAAGCATAAACTCACTTCTTGTTATATTAATAAATACAAGAATAGACCTCATGATGACGCCCATGAAAATATGGCGCATTTAATTCAAGGCATTCCTCCTGGCATGAGTAATACATATTTTTCTGTTTAGTCCTTGCATGAAGAGGATGTTCTACTATATGAGCTGAGATACATTTACACACTCTTGCAATAATAAATCTAAATTTGATGATCACTTTTTGCTTCTTTATTTTCTGTAATTTTCAGCTGGCTTGGATTAAAAAAAAAGATACAAGTACCCATTAAAAATGTATTTTTGCTTGAAAGAACATGATCAATCTGTCGTAAGGTACAGTTAAAAGACTTAGTATTTTGTTTTGTCTTCTTATCTTTTAGAAAGTTTTGTATGTATTAAGAGCAATGGAAAACCTAGTCGAGAAGTAGAGGTGGATAATAAGTAACGAATAGAAACTCGCTTTCTACTGAAATATCAGCCAACCAAATCCTACAGTGTATTCTCGATTAAATCGTCCAGCATTTTAGTGTTATACTACAATAAGCAGTACAAGACTTGTGTATTTTAAGTGTTTTGGGAAGAAAAATATAGGAAGACTGAAACGATAAGATATGTCCTCGGCATAAATGTTTTTAGAATCTACCGTCAAATATTAACACACTTTTCTAATTATTTCGTTGTATATGCATATGCAATATTTCGATGATATTAAACTTGTTTTTCTAACCACCAGTCTATTGTGCACACATCTCAGAATTCCATTATGATAAGTTTTCTTATGATCGACTCGATGAGCGCCCTGTTGTTGTTTATATCGTGTGATTGTCTTCTGTTTGTCTTTTTGTCGGACAACTGATGACAGCCATTGTAAGAACACTTTTCCAGTTAATTTTATGTTTGTTGACAATCCCGCATCCATGACATGAAAAAAGATGAATGTAGCTTTCCTCGACATCTAGCAATGAATTTCGTTCGGACCAGTGCTGGAGGCCGTCTTGTATGAGCAAAGCTAATTGTCGAAGGCCTCATGTTAACTTCAAGATGAAGAACAACAATAAAAGCGTTGTTCCATTGCTTGATTTTACCATGTATTTATAGAGGCTTTCTCTCAATTGAATTTACACCATATCCCTTCATTGATTGTTATATTTAGTATAAACAATTTGTTCTGATGTAAACATACCCATTTCCTTTCTTTTTCATATTACATGGTAATTATTTATTACACAACAGTTAGAAAATAACAATTATCAATTATTTGCCTATCACACCACCACATTATTACTGCCTGTCTGCTTTCTTGGAGCGGATCATGAATACTCTTCTTCCGGAGCACCTGATGATATCCTCAGTGTTTTGAGGGTTCTCGAAAATTTTCTTTCTTTCAGTCTTTTTATTGCTGTTGTCGGTTGCCGATATGACATAAAAGCACGGCAATTTATCTGCAGGTTGAGTTTAATTTGACCACGGTTTTCTGTGTTCTCTAGTATATAACAATCATATATTACTTTGTCTTCGTCGAAGATGTGTGTGGTACATATTTTTAAATATCTTTATACTGAAGAACTTAACAGATGTTTTCTTCGGACTTTTAGCTTCGAACTTTTAAGGGTTAGACATGCAATACATATTATAGATTTTAATTGGTTTTGTCTAAAGGTTTGAAAATAACGTTGCCTCTCAGCTCCCTATCAGATCTTCGTACACCATATTTAATCAAGCACTGTATACATATTGTAATTAAAATAGATATTTTAAAACATGGACACTTATTGTAATTACAATAAATATTTTAAAACAGGGACATGTTTCAAGATTGTGGTCATGGAGTTAGTAGTCTATCTGTATTGGGTTTTATTTGTTTGTTTATAATACTGTAGGGAAACGGGACTGATAAAGGGGAGATTTGGGTACTCATAAATCGGTTTAACCCTACTGCTGGCTTTTGCTAGTGCTAGTACATGTACCAAGTCCTTCTTTCACGAGTTCCTATCGTTGTTTAAGTTTGTCTTTTGTCTTATTTGTGATTTTCCTGTGTAGTTCCCTAGCAGATTATGGCATGTGATTATAATTTCCAGCCGTTGAAAATGTTCCCTATTGTCCCTTTTATTTCACATATAAGCTACAGAACTAGCAAAAATCTTGATTTTTTTTTCATGACAGGCAAGTTGAATTTTAATGTTATCAATTACTTTAACATTACACTATCGGGAAATGAAAGAAGTTGAAACCATTCTTTTTTACAGGCTGTCATTGGATTGCTTTTCCTAGGTCCTGGCCTCTTTTCAACTGAATGTCTTTCTGATAGGCAAACTGACTAAACATATACCTAAAAGGTTCCCAATGTACATTAAACGAAGTGGTGTCTTCATCATTATCGAATTATATCACGAATATTTTACTGAGAAACCAAGTACATTTTACTATCCCAAAAATATTAGACAAAATAGAAACAAAAAAAGTTCAAAAGTCAGAAGAATGAAAACGTGTTCTTTTTTAGAGTGATTGTATAGTGTATAGTTTATCAAATTTTGATATCCTGTATAATGATCATTTTTCATCAGTAAAATGGTTCCTATTGAAATTTTTTGTTGGTATTGTTTTAGATTGATTATCTTTTATGTGAATTATAATGATATTTTGAATTGTCATGTGAAACATAATAGTATGGCAACAGCTTGAAGGCTTAATCAACAAGGAAGAAGGATGTAGTATATCTGAAAAAAAAACCTGAATCTTGTTTCAGAGAAACAGAACAAAATTAACATAGAATGTTTAACGGTTCATACCCTTGTTATAAAATTTTATTCTTTCTTTTTCACTTATTTAATTTATTTATTTCTATAGAATGTATGCCTATATTGTAAACTTGTCGGTTGCTTTCAGAGTAATGCCAATATTATTTACTATGCGGTATAGGATATAAATGTTTTGAAAATATCGTTTTTTCAAGTGACTCCTTCATACTAGGTTATTCTAGCATGAATACTTTAATTACTGAGTACAAGAGTATTGACACTTTACCATCTTATTAATTTTAGAAACTTTGTAAAATAACTCCATTTATCCAATGGGGCCATTTACATTCTTTTTTTATTTGACACTTAGTTTTCCACCTGATTTGTTCTCTTGTCTCATGAACTTCGAATCTTGACCACTCTGTTCGGTAAATCTGTTATTACCCCCATTCTCAATCAAACTGATCTGTTATTTTATACAAATGATAGACAGAAAGTTGTTTTTCTGCTAAGCAAAAGACTTCCTTTCCGTTTTTGTGATGGCATTCTATATAAATTTTGAAAATAGATGCCTTAGATGTTTATCTAGGAAACAAATATTTAAGATGGTTTTAATTGCAAATTTCAGTTTGGCAGAAATGGGCTAAATTATTACAAAAATGTTACGGCTGGAAATATTAGTGTCTATCTACCTTAAAACAACAAATATTAAACATATTGCTCGCCAGGGTTTTTATTTAATAAAGCACCCATTTTACATATAACCTTAAATCAAATGGGGGTAATAACAAAATTACCGAACCGAGTTGTCCAGGGCGGAAGTCCACGCACAAAATAGATAAATTGGGTGGAAATCACGGGAAAAATTGTCGACCGCAATGGTCCTGACTTGGCACAGGCATTTCAAAAGAAATGTTGAGCTTTCAACATGTTCAATATTAAAATTTTCAATATCAAAAATTTGCTATTATTGCATAGCATTCATAGCAAGTATGGCATATCGACAATCCATCCAAACGTTTAGATTTTATCTGCACTGAAGAGACATAAGCTGTCAAAATGCGCATATGCAGAATCAAAATTCACAATAACTTCGGTATTTAGTTATTTGTTACCACTGGGTCAATGCCTCTGCTGGTGGACTGTTAGTCCCCGAGGGTATTCACCATCCCAGTTGTCAGTACTTCGGTGCTGACCCGAAAGCCGATTCTTTTTGGAACCTTACAATATCTAATTTTTGTAAATTTTGTTGAAACTAAGGAGTATCTCCCTCATGCAAAGCTCTGTCCTTAGCTGATTTTGGCTTTCTATTTCGATCATATCTGGTAATTTGTTCTCTATCAGTTTTTTAAACATCTGACTTTATGGTCTTCCAAACGTTTAGATTTTATCTGCACTGAAGAGACATAAGTTGTCGAAATGCGCATATGCAGAATCAAAATTCACAGTAACTTCGGTATTTAGTTATTTGTTACCACTGGGTCGATGCCTCTGCTGGTGGACTGTTAATCCCCGAGGGTATTCACCAGCCCAGTACTCAGTACTTCGGTGCTGACCCGAAAGCCGATTCTTTTTGGAACCTTACAATATCTATTTTTTGTAAATTTTGTTGAAACTAAGGAGTATCTCCTTCATGCAAAGCTCTGTCCTTGGCTGATTTTGGCTTTCTATTTAGATCATATTTGGTAATTTGTTCTCTATCAGTTTTTTAAACATCTTTGACTTTATTATCGTCCAAACGTTTAGATTCTATCTGCACTGAAGAGACATAAGTTGTCGAAATGCGCATATGCAGAATCAAAATTCACGGTATTTAGTTATTTCCAGACATGTTCTCTTGTTAAGACATGTTATGTAAAGTGGTCTAATATATTTTATTATCTACATATCACAAGATTGCAAATAGTTGTCGAAATTGTCATATGAAGAAACCATATTACCATTGTGTTCGGTGTTTAGTTATCTGATTGACACCACTAGTAGAGAAAGCCTCCTCTCGACATAAGTCCTAGTATAACCATAGCTGAGTTCGTACAACAACGTGAAGAACACGCTGTGTTTTTCCATTTTCCAAATTTTACTGAGAAAGGTACCTTCAAAAGATTTTCGACGTCTTTCAGCATGATTTCAAATGAGAAAAATTTTGTATTGTAAACCAATTCCTCAAGTCTTGTTTATTTATGCTTCACAAGACAAACATAAAAGCTTTAATTGACAGTTGTTGTGCAGTCCACATTAAAAAATTTTCTCCATAACTTTTAATGTCTATTCAAACATTTTAAAAGGAGAAAGGAGTACACACTGCCACAGCCCAAGTTTTGTAGTATTTAAATAATCAGTTGTTGTTTTACGGAAACAGGAAACTAGCGACTTATTAATCACCATCTGACTAGATCCAGTATTTTATCGTATTTTCTCCAACGTGTGGCTTGTTCAGTGCTATGATCTGCTTTTGGGTTAAATATTTCAAACAAGACTGAGACTTGACGTAGGTGTCTACAGATAAACCAAGTTGAGTTTATATCAAGGCGGTTTCTCGAAGTGGTCTCTTGGGACAGAATTGTGAAAAATAAATAGATATGTTTCACCATTTGATGTATTCACTACTGCTGCATATTATTGAATATTATTTGCTTATATCTTTTTTGGCGTAACAGGTAATAAATGAACAATTTATAGCCAGTATTGTTTGCTATAATATTGCGTTTATTCACGCCGAATCTTTCTGTTATCTAAATTAGAGGGGGAAATAAAAAAACACTGATCTACAAAAAGTGTTCTCTCTTATATCAAATTATAATTTAAGTTAATAAGTACATGATATACATTTTAATAATGAAAATATTTTTGTATTCAACTTTATTGTAATGAATTTTTACGGATAAGCCAAAGTTATAATTATAATTAACAACAAAGATTTCGTATTGCTGGTCTTCACTTTAATTGTCATCTGAATATAACTTTATCGTGAAATGTTCTGAGAACAAAAAGGTATTGCTAGAAAAATAATCATATGTTGTCGTATAAAATAACCGATTTGTTAAAACTGTGAATTTGGTTTTGTATGATACCAAGAACGTAAGTGAGAACCAAAACATATTATAGAATTTGGTGCAATCTGTTGCCATATGATGGAATATATAAATGCAGCAAGCAATTTAACTTCCAAAACTTTATTGCTATAGCATACTAAATCATACAATATTGAGTGAAGGTAAGTCTACTGTAGAGTTGGAACAATACGCCAAACAATGGGCTAAGAGAGAGAAGGAAAAGATTGAAATACTGTCCGACTGGATCAGGTCCATAAAGTCATTGATTGTAGCTCGAATTGGGCGCCTTAAGACAATTTTGAGCCCTAATTCAAAAAGCATATTCGATGATCCCGGGGTAGAAAAACATTGTCCTTCCTCCATGACAATTGTGTCATCGTACCGGCTAACAAGGCCCAAAACAACATCACATTTATCTGCAAAAGACACTACATTAACTGCTTAATAAAGGAGATGGGCATCGACAATTCATTTAGCAACCCCACATACAAACTCTCCCCCATACCAAGGGAGGACATACTAAACAATCACAAATCAGTATTGTCTTCGTTTGGTATCAGTTTGAGTGGAGAGAATAACAACCTGCCTTGTAACTACTTGGTACCGAAATTACATAAATGCCCTTACAAACAGAGATACATTGCTGGGTCTGCCCAATGCACAACAAAACCCTTTTCTAAGCTCCTCACTTCATTACTTACTGCAGTCAAAGATGGCCTCAAGATATATAGCGATAAAGTATACTCAACAAGTGGAGTGAATCAGATGTGGATTCTCAAAAACTCAAACGACTTATTAGAATATCTATCTTCAACTGAACTCAACCACTGCAACAGTGTCAAAATATTTGATTTTTTCTACTCTCTATACCACTTTTCCACACGATAAGCTAAAGTCAGTACTCCGGGATATAATCCATCAGTCTTTCTGTACTAAAAAGGATGAAAGAAAATATTCATATTAAGTGATAGGTAAAGATGGGGCCTACTTTGTTAAACATCACACTGATTCACACAAAAAGTAAACAGAGGAGGATGTCATTGCAATGCTGGAATTCTTGATTGATAACATATTTGTGGAATTTGGAGGACAAGTTTTTCAGCAGAAAAAAGGGATACCTATGGGACTAATTGTGTGCCACTTTTAGCAGATTTGTTTCTTTATTCGTATGAAGCCAGGTTCATACAAGGTCTAGTTCAGAAAAAAGACAATAAGCTTACCAAATCCTTTAATTTCAGTTTCCGTTATATAAATGATGTTCTTTCATTGAACAATCCTCAATTTAAGGATAACCTTCATCTTATATACCCAAATGAACTCGAAATTAAAGAGACCACTGATACACCGTCATCAGCATCTTACCTGGACCTATACCTGTACATTGACAACTCTGGACGTCTGAAAACAAAACTTTACGACAAGCGTAATGATTTCGACCTTCCAATAGTGAACTTCCCGTTTTTGAGCAGTAATATTCCCACTTCTCCGGCATATGGCGTGAACATTTCACAACTCATTCGCTATTGCAGTGCCTGTAGTTTGTACAGCGATTTTGTCAACAGAGCGAAAATACTGTCTCAAAAACTTATACATCAAGGGTATGTTCAGTCACTGTTGCAATTGTCACTACAGAAGTTTTACGGTCGTCACCAAGATTTGACAGACCATTACAATGTTTTTGTTTCACAAATGAAAACAGATATTTTTGGATAGATCCAGAGTTTGTAACCGGACTGACTAACACCGACTGTGACAAAACCGGACTTTTCACTGGCAGTGTTACGGGTGCCACGCGTGGAGGAGATCATGCTTACCCTTCCGGAGCACCTGATGATACCTCAGTTTTTATAGGGGTTCACACTGCTAGTGTTTTAGTTTTGTGGCGTTCTTGTTCATTTTTGGTTATTTGTTTTGTCTTTGTCATACTGTCTCAATTAGTGTCGCTGTGAATTGACGTGATGTTGGATTTATGATTTTAGAATTTCCCCTTTCCTTTTCTTGCTTTGGTATTCGTTTGCCGATGTATTCAGGATGTAGTCTGGTGAATTTGTATTCCAATATTCGTAACAGATTTAATTTGCAAATTAATTAGGACCAGAAGATATCCTTCCCAATATATTTTGATATAAAATGATAAAAAAAGATTGATTAGCGTCACAATGCTTTACATCGTAACTAAAATAATTTTTTTTCAATTTGCAGTATTTTGCATTGCAAATATCATGTTCTTCCTTCATAATTGTTGATGTTGTCATACAAAATTTATTTAGAAGTATTTCATTGGAAGTGTGGTATGTTAGTGGGCTTGATATCATAATCAATGGAAATTATGTCCTTAGCTAGCTGCAAGTACTTTAAATGTTTTTTATTGTTCAATTTGATAATCAATCTGCAGCATGCCTGATTTTCTAATTGATAACATTTTTGCCCCATTCGGAGATGCTAGTCACAACAGCAAGTTGGCATACCAATGGGCACTTATTGTGCTCCTCTACTCGCACACTTGTTTTTGTATTCTTACGTGACTGATTTTTAGAGACTCGTAAAAGATAATAAAATAAAACATTCTAGGTCCTTCAATCTCACTTATAGATATATTGATGATGCTCTTTCCATCAATTACATACGTTTTGCTTTTGCTGAATGGATCCAATTAATATATCCACCAGAGCCAGAGATAAAAGGAAACGACAGAATTCGCTAGATCTACATCATTTTTGGACTTACATCTCGAATTTGACGAAAATGATCATCTCAGTACTAAGAATTACGACCAAAGAGATAATTTCTTTTGGGATGTCTGTACGAAGTCAGTTCATTGCGGTCCTCATTTTCTTTTATGCTCATGGCCTTGACAACTCTGCTCAGGACTTTTGTTATTACTCTTTTTATATCTTAAATAAAACAATACCCATTCATATACATATTCAATATTATTTCCTTGTCGTGACGTTTACTATATCTTGTCAAATCGGAAAAGGACCTTGGAGAATTTCAACATAATAAGTTTTGAAGTAAATATTCCGTTTATCAAAGAAAATACAACTGTCATATATTAGTTAGAAAAACAAAGGGACTTCATTTCCAACAGCTTGAATTGTGTTGTTTTCCAGTATGGAATCCCCGACACTATTGTGATTGCAAAAAAAAATGAACCCGTCAAAATCGCCCTACTTTGGTCAATATATGATGGTTTAAAAAGGGGATTTTAACAGGATAGTTAGATTATCAAATTAAGCATTAATTGTTAGGCATTTAATAAGAATAATTCTATGAAAATAAGGTAAACATAGACCATAAATCCCGGGACATAAGGAAGGATTCATTGATTAATCAGTGGATACACAAAAACTCTACTTTGAATATCTAATAGAAAAAAAGAAGGGAAACGGGGAATATGCAAAGATATAACGACTAAAGGGGAGTAGTAACAACTCAAAGCCACCATAAGATCTTCAATGAACGGTGAGGAATCCCTACACCCAACGGCAGCTCGGAGTCGGCCCCTAAATAAAGAGTAATCAAATTCAGCAGAATAAACATCATCCTAGACTCCTATAGACATAAAGTAAACTAACTAGAAAACAAACAAGACACACAAAGGCTTAATAAATTTCCTGACTTAGGACAGGCGCAAACCTGCTGCGGCGGGGTTAAACTAGTTTTATTGGGCCAAAACCTTAACTCTATAGCCAATGTGATGAATAAAAAAAAACAATCGTAACAACAGTAAAATTCAGTTGGTAACAGGACTGAGTCAATTATGAAAAATGAAACTGAAAGAACTAAATATACGGACATAAACATGAAATCACAAGAGACTACTAGCAGTTAACTGACATGCCAGCCCCAGACCCATTACCAACTGACAAATTAAGTTATGTACCCTCAGTATACATCATCCACCAAGATCCCATCCTGTGAGAAGTTTAGCGTAATGATTTCATACATATACCTACTGTTGTTTTTTTCAGATGAGGAAGCTTGTAATTGTTTTTCTTACGATTTTTATCATGGCGTTTTTGTTAAATGACTGTGATGCATGGGGTCGGAGGCGAAGACGCTGGTGGAGAAAAGCAAAGACGGCTTATATGATATACTCACTTGGTAAAAGAGACATTGAGAACACCCCTGAAATCAATGCTAATAAGAGGACACTAGAAACAATCGGAGATACACCTAATTATATGGCAATAAACAATGATCCGCAAAATGAACCAATGCACATAGGTAAGTACTTTCAAACAACAGCAATAGAATTACATAAAAAAACAAAGGATTTTGTTTTTATAGAAATCAAAGGCAACAAAAATGGCAAGAACAAAAAGTAGGAACAGGCTGTGTTACTTTAATAGAATAAAGTACTTAAAATGTGTATACATCAGTCAAAAGTTATATAGATGCTAGTTAAAGTACAAAATATATGAATTTTTGACATCGCCACTGAATGAGTTAAAATATAATGATTCCTGGATTAGCATCAGACTTCCTTGTTAAGAAAAACAAAAACAAAAATGAATCCTAAGAAAACCGATAACTCTTTTATTGATGAGCAGAGATTGGAGTCTTTGTATTATTAAGATTCTTCAAATATTTCAGGAGCCAAGCTTTATTTTTTAATGGTTTTTAATTATGTCCAATATTGCTCATTTTAAAGAAGATGTGGAGACATTGTCAGACTGGATCAGGTCGATTAAGTCATTAATCATGAATCGTATCTGGCGCTTAAAAACATCTATGAAAACTAGAACGCCCAGCATATTTGATGACCCTCTTGTTGCTAAAACATTGACAAACCTCCAGGAAAAATACGTCATAGTACCTGCAGACAAAGCTTCTAACAATATTGTGTTTGTATGCAAGAAACACTATTTAGACTGTCTTGTTAAGGAGATGGATATTGACACTTCATCGGGCAATCCTACTTATTCCCCAACTACATTATCAAGGGACGAGATAATCACAAATCACACTTCTGTGTTAGCATCATTCGGTATCAAAGTTGATGAGAATAACAGTTATCTCCCTTATATTTACTGGGTGCCTAAGCTTCACAAGAATCCCTACAAACAGAGATTCATTGCAGGATCTGCCAGATGCATCACTAAGCCCCTATCCAAACTCCTTACCACTTTACTGACTACAGTTAGAGATGGTCTAAAAAGCTACTGCGAAAAAGCCTATTCCACGAGCGGCGTGAATCAGATGTGGATTCTTAAAAATTCCAAAGATCTCCTTGAACAGCTTTCCTCAAACAGTCTCGCATACTGCAATAGCATTCAAACTTTTGATTTTTCTACCCTTTATACAAATCTTCCCCATAATAAACTTAAAACAGTAATTTCCGATCTGATACATCAATGTTTCTGTACAAAAACCGGAGAACGCAGGTATTCCTATCTGGTAATAGGAAAAGATAAAACATATTTTGTAAAGAACCACACTGAGTCAAACAAGAAATACAG
>MJUU01061754.1:11239-28209 GCA_002080025.1 Modiolus philippinarum | reverse complement strand
CTAGCCCAGACTTTTAATTTCAGCTTCAGATATATAGACGATGTACTTTCTCTTAATAACCCAAAATTTAAAGAATATTTACATCGTATCTACCCCAGTGAACTTGAAATTAAAGAGACAACCGATACACCCGATTCTGCTTCATACCTTGACCTTTTGTTGTACATTGACGAACATGGACGTCTGAAATCTAGATTATATGACAAACGTGATGATTTTGACTTTCCAATTGTGAACTTTCCCTTTCTCTGCAGCAATATACCTGCATCCCCAGCATATGGAGTATATATTTTACAATTAATTCGTTACTGTAGAGCGTGCAGTACATACAGTGACTTTGTGGAAAGAGCAAAAGCACTGTCACAAAAACTGCTGAGTCAGGGATATGTTCAGCCGTTGTTACTTTCGTCCCTTCAGAAATTCTATGGCCGTCACCACGACATCATAGATAGATATGAAATGTCAGTGTCACAAATAAAAACTGACATTTTCAGCTAGATTTGCGTCTTCCCTGATTTGACATTACCGGTTTCGACTTTACCCTGAATTGACCCACTGACAGTGTGACGGGTGCTGTGCACAGAGCAGGACATGCTTACCCTTCCGGGGCACCTGATGTCACTCTTGTTTATTGAGAGTTCACACTGTTAGTGCTTTAGTTTTTTGTGTTGTATATGTAACGTTCGAGTGTTTTGTGGGCGTGTGGTGTCTTTGGTCTTCCGTCTTTTGGTGTTCTTGCTTTTGCCTTGTCTCTGGACTTTGATTTGTGTAATCTTGTGCTTTGTTCCTTCGGTATTCTACTGCCGTTGTTTTTAAAGTCTAATACTAACTGCTAATTTGTCCAAATGTGAATGGTGTTTATCAAACAGTTAATGTTTTCGTTTAGTTTATACCGCTATATTTTCAAATAATGTAGTATTTTTTTCTTATTTTCTATTGCAGAATAGAAGAGACTGGCAAAGACATTCTCATGAAATAAAGTGCATTTTTGATAACTAAACGCATTTCATTTCAACTATCCTTTTTCTCTACAAAGGTTCATAAAGGCCCCTTTAATTTAGTTTTGCACAAATCCCAATTCATTAAAAGTTCAAAAATCAACATTATTTTGAGTAAACTTTGTTGCTAAAATTATATAACTATATGGAACAACATGCCGACTGCAATAAATCGAAACAGAATAAAAAGACGTTAAAATCGAAACAGAGTAAAAAGACGTTAACCCTTATCAAAAAGTACAGCTCCAACAACTTTAAATAATACAACAAATGCAGTGTTTCACTGAAAACTGCCTCCCTCTTATCATTACGTATCATTTCCAAATGTTACGATACAAAACATCATACTCAAGAACTTCAAATCAATAGTATTGAAGGATCCTTTGATGGCCGATGTTTTCACGTCCCTTCGTTTAAAAAAAAATCAGCAAAGTTAAAACATACGTCAACATCTTTTCAAGAACAATTTCAAAGCTGGTATCAGCAAAAAACAATATTCTGGTATCAATAGACGTTTCTAGTCAATATGCTCCACATGACCTTTTTTACATGGGAATCTTACGATGTCTAGAGCCCAGCTGATCAACAACGATTTTATATGCATCACTGAGAATTTGGTCTATCATATCAAATGTTAACGTTGTTCAATGGTGCATGTCAGAGAAACTTGTTGACGTCTGGCAGATCTATTTTTTTTTTTTTTTTTTTTTTTTTTTTTTTTTTTTGGTAGCGCTTCCGGTCCGCAAAGTAATATGATTTTTAGTTAGTCGGCAACAATTTCCGACGTCCACATTATAGTCAACACATAAAATAAAAGATGCTAGTTCCTTCAATCTCACTTAGAGATATATTGATGAAATTGTTGCACCCAAGATTTTGATATCATAGGTTCTTATCTTCTGTAAAACGTCTTAAGTGATTTAATTATGTTTGAAATCTGTTACGTTGTTGTAAAAGATTACATTGATACCATGGAAACGTTCATTTAAGTCAAGTTTTGAACAATCGCGTTTGATTCGTTCAAGTCGAGATCTATGCACTACGTAGGATGGAGCTAGAGGGACGTCGCTGTCACGAAAAGGGTAATTAGTAATAGTGAAATCAAAATCATCCCTTTTATCATAAATTTTAGTTTTTATTTTGCCACAGTCCTCGATCATAGTTAGATCAAGAAAGGCAGTATTTAGATTCAGTGTTTGCTTTATTTAGTTTCAGTTCTTTTGGATAAATGAGATCGACAAATTTTTAAAACTTTCAATATAAAGGCCTTGTCAAGATACCTATTGATGTAATTGAAATTAGTTTATCAGCCTTTTTTAGATGAAGTTCCCTTTGTAACAGCAAAATAGATCTGCAATAAAAGGTGCACAATTTCTACATTTGGGTTTTTAAATGGGCTGTGGTTTATTTTGTTTTCAAACGGAAAGAATTTTTTACCAGCAAGAGAACATATCATCCAATCTCTGGGAACAATGATTCCTGTAAATAGTACAAGGGAATTGTTCTTTTTTTTAATTTTTTTTTGTGTGTGTTACAAATTAACCAAAGTGATGACCAGAAAAGTTTAAAAACGATTTGATAAGTTATCGAAATTTTGTTTAAACTAAGGAGTAACTTTTTCACGCAAAGCTCTGTCCTCTGACCATATTGGTTATTTTTTCTCTATCAGTTTTTAACACCTTTAAGTTAATGGTCTTCCAAACGTTTAGATTTTATCTGCACTGAAGAGACGTAAGTTGTCGAAATGCGCATATGCAGAAATTAAATTCCCAGTAACTTCGGTATTTAGATATTTGTTTCAAGCTATGTGGTGGATGGGTAGTTTAAAGGGAGAAACATAACAACTGTTAATAGACAAAACTTGTCTCTTTATTGATTGTAATTGATTTACAACTTCAATTGATTTTTTTACGCTTTCAAATGTATATGAAAAAGAAAGGAAATGGGGTAAAAGTCAAGGAGACAACATCTCATCTCCAGGTTAAAACAACAAAAACAAAGCATCTAGGGGTCACCGTACGATCTTCAACACAGTGAAGCACCTCACACCATATAGCAAGCCCTACATGGCCCAAAAAAGAGTAAAAAAGTGAATAAATCATTGGAAACAAACCACATCTAATAACCCGAATATCAAGAAACTAAAATTTTATAAGAAGACAAGGACAAGCCAATGACCAACATATTCCTGACTTGGGACAGGCGCAAAAATTGCGATGGGGTTAAATTTTTTTTCTTGGATCTAAACCCTCCCCAATGTGTAGTGAATGGCTATAAAATAAATACACAAACAACTATTAGGTAAAACTCAAAAAACAACTAACAGGTAAAACTCAAACTAGAAAAAAGTCCCACTTATCAAGACCAGTACCTTTACAGTGGAGTACATAAAACATGAAGACAATACACACAGGTACTGTCCTGACAAATGCTCGCAGTTACTGACAGCTAGATAAAGACATAATGTCCGTTGACTATTTCTTTTCAGGGTTTTATAACTAAATCTTTGTTACCAGGAAGACTCTGGTTGAATGAAAAGAAAAATTTTAGGTAGAACAATTACTTTGGGGTGAAAATAAAAAGAAATAATGATAATATTCATTTCTTGTGGGTCTAGTTGGTTTGACATAAGAATTGAATATATACACAATGCACAAATAAAAAAATCAAGATTTAAAAGAAATGTTTTATATGTCTAGTATTTAAGAACTCTGAAATACATAATGCTTTTTATCCCCTTTTATGATCCGGACCGATTTGTTTCAGTCATTTTATATTCCCGCTTGAAAATAAAATATTTTAACACGAATACATCCTGCACGCATAAACAATATAGAGCCACTTTTATAGTACATCACGCAAAATTCGTATCATTTCGTTTTAACCTAAGTTTCATCTTTTAAGCTTCATAATTTTCTGTCGATAAGATAAATGTACAAAACTCAAGCTAATAATGTATCCTTTAGAATTAACACAAGTTTGGCAATGTTTACCCCATTTTTATGATCTGAGGATATCAAAAATATGTCGAATTTTTAGCTGTCAATTCCTTTCAGATAAATAACTCTCGTCATTAGATCTAGTTTGTATGCCTTACTTATGAGTTACGATAAGACCATTAAAGTCCAAATTTTTTGATGTTCGGTATAATTTTTTTTTTTCAAAAATGGAAATTTTCGGAATTTTAAATATTTTTACAACTTCAACTTTCTGACGTTTGGATCGTAAAAATTCAATTATATATATATATTTATATATATATATATATATATCTAATAATTGTCAATCTAATAATGATTTATGATAATTGTATCAATAAATTATGTGAAAAAAAATTAGTTTTAGACTTATTGTAGGTTCACAAATGTCAACACTAGACCCTCCCACCAAATAATAAGGGATTTTAAAGCATAGTTTTGTCGTGGTAGGTGTAAAAGATTTGATATTTAGAGTTATATTGAATACTTATTGTTTTTCTAAACAGTGTTTTAATATTACGTATATATCGGTTAGAACAATAACTCGGCACATCTGCAGATATATCCCCCAAATTTGACATGTATAATGATTTAACTGTAAATTTTGAAAAACTGAAATGCTGTAAATTCTTATTTTGCATCACATCTGTTCAAGATATTGAGTTTTAATCGAAATATGGATGTTCAAATACAAAATAATGATATAAATCATGGAACATTGTATATGCACCACCGATTTTACGTGATCTGGTAATTTTTATGCGAACACAGACAAACACAATTGACAATTTTAGAGAACATTTATTGGAGTAGGGGTAAGTTTTATAGATGTATGAAGATTATATGTTACTTAAAATAGCTATAATTTCTACTTGTTGTAAAGAATGTATTCTCATGTGATACCGAATTTCAATGCTTTTGAACTCCTCATAGATACGACTGGGCATTAGAAGGACAAAACTGAGGAGAAAACAAAAATATTGAAAGATCTGTCTTGGTGGTCTATATATAAGAGATAGTTTGGTACATTAAATCATGTCAACATCATGTTAGCATGCTCTTTATTAAAGAACATTGAAAAACTGATAAATAATGTCAAAATATGGAACAGACAATTTAACTAACACAATTTCAAGAACAATCTTAAAATGTTCGTCAATATTTTATAGGAGTAGGGGTAAGATTTATTTGGCTTTTTAAGGCTATTTGGTATAGAATTGTTACTTATGTGGACTCTGTGTAAAGCTTATGCCATAGGCTATCGTTTATTTCCAGTAGTTTTGAATAAATGGAAGGTATCAGTCAATATCTTCAAGCTATTAAAGTTAAGCTTTTGCTAAAGACAAAATATTTCAAAATTTAGTCGATTGGGTTCAAAACGAGGGGCCTGTTCCACTATTCTCTGCAGATTTTGAGTTTGTAAATGTAAAACAGTAGATAACAGGAAACATCTACCATGGCTGAAAATAACAATCACATGCCACAATCGTCCAGGGAACTTCACTGGAAACAAACAGAAATAAGACAAAATAGATAATCATAAACAACGATAGTAACTCAGGACAGTCGGACTTCGTACCGGCACTAGCAAAGCCAGCGGTAAGGTTAAACCGGTTAATGTGTACCTAAACCTCCCCTTTATCTGTCCCGTTTCCCTATAGTATAATATACATACGACTAAAACCCAAAACATGTAGACTACTAACTCCATGACCACAATCTTGAAAGGAGAAAAATGACAATATATATATATACGCAGTTTTGAAAGATGAGTCAAGGGGTAATCGCTGCTAAACTGTTGCGAGCTCAAGGAACCTAGTCTACTGGTAAAACTTGTTTTATTTTGTCGATGAGATGCAAGCGAACTCAAAAAGTGAGTGGGGTCATAATTGAGGGTGCACAGGAGGTATTTTAGCCCGTGGCCTACCTTATGTGTTGCTTTTTTATAATTTGAGTTATAAGTTAGCAGTCTATTTCATTTTTAATATTTCTCTATGTTGCTGAATGGTTCTCAACGCAAGCATTTTGTAACCTTGGTACTTCTGTTAAAGTCTATACCTTTATTACATCTGTCCTTGCTATATTTTCTCTATTTGAGATACATCTATATTGACATTTGTCTGCCGTAGTTTTTTTCATATTTACCGCTTAGCTATTCATTTCCTAATGTATGAAACGTTTTACCGTTTTATTTCTTATTATTATTGATTTTCTATCTTTAGTGTTATGTCAGTGTTCGTACATGTACCTCTGAATTATCTCAATTAACGCATTTGTTTTTAATTCTGCTCAAAACTAAAATGTTCCTTTCATGTTCAAGACTTTTCCCTTACTCATAGCTTTGTATTTTTCCATAACTCTTATTTTTGTGTCTCTGAAACTCGTTTCGGGATTTAAGTTTTAAGAGGAGTAGAAGAATAAGGCATATATTGATTCCCCAAAGCGTTAAGGTCCATGCCCTTGAATTCGTTTCTTTTCTCGTACTAGAGATGTTGCATCTAACACGTATACAAAGACGTATAAGTATTGGCGTATCGCAAAGGCGTACATGGAGAGTAACGAAAATTATGTCTCAAAAACCCGGCATCAATTGGTTATTTTACAAATGCAATTTAATAAACATGATTTTTTTAGAAAAAAAAATTGTATATCAAAGAAAGATCAATCAAATGTATTAGCAAACCAGCACAAACCAAAAGTGATCTTCAATACCCTAATCATACCTCAAAACCAAACGCGAAGGGCTTAGCTCTGCGTCAAAAAGATTGATTCACGAATATCTATTGAAAAATATTTTGATAACTTGGAGCGAATTTTCACTATTTTTCAATATTTTAGCTCCACGTTTCGTAGGTATATATGTATAGCCGACACAGATCTAGAGATGATACAAGAAAATCTATTTTAATTGATAGAACAGGTTTATTTTCTGGCCTCATAATTATTTTGTGTAACCAATTTGCCTTGGTTTGTTGTGTTTTGTTTCCTTGTTGTTGTTTGTTTTTTTTTTCAATACATTTATTTTATTTGCCTATACAAAAAATCAATAGAAAAAAAACATTACATGGCACTTGTTTGCAAAGCTGAAGTATTGACAACAGAATATTTTTTTCTCGGTCTGCTCGATTTATTTCAGTGTATTTGTGAGGTTTCATTGACATATTTTTACGAATTTACATAAATGAAAAGGCAGAGCTGGTATAGCGAGGCCTTGTGAAAGGGGTGGGAGGAAAAAGATATGGGCTGGAGAAAGGAGCAAGGGGTGGGGGAAAGGGGATAGGAAAATGGGAAGAAAAAGGGACAAGAAAGAGAGACATAAAGCGGGATAAAGGCACCCCCTGTCCACCCCCTAATCAATTCAATTTCAAAGAACAGAGGCATTGTTCGCACTACAGCGAAAACACTTCTTTAAAATGCTTTACAAGCTTTCACTAATTGCATTATAGTACTTGTTACTCTTTTAATTTTTTTTTGCTATTGCGTTCAAAACGATAGAAGCATGTGTTCTGGTGCCAGTAAAGCGTCACATATATTCTAAACATCATGCGCTGATTTAAGATGACAGTTACAAAAAAAGACACAGCACTTCTAAGCGGGGAGGGTAATGTCAAGTTAATAGATTTTTTATCTGCTTCGAAGCCAACATAGAGTTAATAAACAAAATTATTTGAATTGAAAAGACCGGTTTATTTTCTGGCCTATAATTTGAAGTTATGGTATTCGTTTTTTGTCTTACCATTATGTGTATATTTATTTTATTTTGGTTGTTTCTTTAATCATTTTTGAAATAATTCAATAGAGAGAGAGAAAAAAAAAACTCGTATTACGTGTCACATGTTTGTAAAGCTGAAGTACTGAAAGATATACGTTTGCATGCTTGACATAAGGTGTTTATCAAAGATCACGTATTTGGTGTTTCAGAACGTTAATTACAACAATTCATTTACTTTTCGGTCTGCTGGATTAATTTAGAAGTACTCGTTGAGATTTCGTTGAAATATTAAGAAAGGGTCATAAATCTAAAAAGGCTTGAATGAATTTTTAAGGAGCAAAGGTACTATTTGCATTAGCACCAATAAGGTATTTTATCTAATTACATATTTTTTATCCTAGGGGCACGAGCTTTAAAAAAAATGCCACTTCATTCTTTCCGTTGTTAAAAAAAGAATACTCATCAACTGCAAACTCATACATTATCACTCCTCAAATTATCCTTGATGCAATAATTTGGCATCCCAAATTAACTGCGAGACACAATTTCCCGGACAACCCTTTCCAACAAAAAAAGGAAGACAAATAAAGACAGAAGACAGACTTGATAGGAATTCCGGAAAGCCGCATTTGGATACAGCACCTAAGAAAAGTCAATGGTAGAGTTAAATCAGTTTTTGTCAAACAACCCCTTTTTTCTCTGTTGTTTTCCTATAGAATGTGCGGTCTGTTCGAACGGCATTTTGTAGGATCAGCCTTCAGTCATCGTTAGCATATGTAAAGTATGAGACATATATCCAGTATATCCATTTTGCGTACTTGTCACGAGTTAATGTTTTGAAAGATCAGTATATGCTTTAGTAACGACAGCTTTCAATTTCAAAAGACCACTTGAACTTTTTAATTTAAAGCATTTGTAAAAAGATGGGTCAATTAATTTAAGTGGTGTTATTGATAAATATTCGCAAGCTCTCAAGATGCCTACCATGTCAGATTGAAGGCGCAGTCTCTAAAGCTTTAAATCAAACACTTCCCAGTCATGGCATTTATAAAAATAAGCAAAGATTGGTTAGATTTGATTAAGAATGGTGTGCTTCATGTGGCTACATGTCTTTATTTAGACTGCCAAGTTATATCTACATGTAGAAAAATATAAATATTGTTCCTTTGCTTGTTTTTTACCATGTATTTGTAGAGACTTTGTCTCATATGCATTTACTCCATATCCTTTTACTCACCATGTACCTATTTTTAAGAGACAGAAAGGAAAAAGCTAGGGAAAAGCTCGTAAATTAAACCGTCTTGAATGTGTGTATCGAGCAAAAGGTCCTGTCGCAGAAAACAATTTATCAGATTGCTACTTAGTGTAAAACTAGTAAATCAGAAAGCACTTGACTAGTAGAAAGTCATGAGTTGAAAATGGAAAGACTTGTCCCTGCTATATAAGGATGACACAAACGAAATAACCTCCTCTGTTACCCTATTTATGTGTTTATCCCCTAAAAAAGCTGAGGCTCTTTTGATCTTACAAACCTTCAGCTCTTTTAACAAAAAATCTTACGATAAAAATTAGTCGTAAGTTGTTTACATTTCATATTGAATTACCATTAAAATTTGTCGTAAGACTTTTGTAAAAAGGGCTCCTGGTTTCTTTTCTCATTTGTGTTTCTTAAGTTTAAAGCCATGAGAATCATTCACCTACATGTAGCTCTTCTACCCTCACCACTCAGTGGACAATGTACTAAAACCATGGTCTGGATTTCTTGTAAGTGTTAATATTTGAAATGTAGTCAATTTTTCGATATAACAACAACAACAACAAAAAGTTACACTGAATATGATAGATTTACGGGATCTAAATACCTAAAATGGTCTAAATATATATATACGTATACGTTTATACGTAAACTTTTCCGTATACACATTCGATGCAAAAGGTCTACTGGTCATAGGCTCTTTTGCTGCTAAAGTTCAAGTTATATTCCTGATGGCTTGTGTATCTTATAGGGTTTTGGTTTTAATATCTGTACTTTTTAATTTTCTGCACGACTTATGAAAGTTATATTTTCTTTTGATTTTGATCTTTCAACCCTTTATTTTTCTATCCTGTAGTGTATGTTGCGTGGTTTTCTTTTTTGTGATTTTTTCCTATCATTATTCTTGAAAGCTACCGTACCAAGTCTTGTAGCTTATGTGTTTTTTAGTCAGGACCATCCTCTTATGTATGTAATCATTTATTACACTTGAAAATATTCTTGATAAGACTAAACTTAACTAGGCTCTATTCGATAGAAGAAATGAGGAGAAAAGTTTTTTTCTAAGTTTCTTCTGATTATTATACTTATTCTTTAAATAATTCTTGGCCGAGCGATTATTTTGAAATGACTGAATAAATCGCTTTTAAGCTTTATACAAAGTTGGACCACCATGTGAAGTTCTATGCTGTGCGTTTAAAGTTTAAAATGGCCGCCATTTTCGCATTTTGGGCTGACATCGGCTACTGGTCGCAATTGTTAATCTAGTTATACACCCGTATCTACGATTTTATAGCTGATTTTCATTCTTCATCAATTTGTAAATACATTTCAAATATTGTCTGCTATCGATGAAACAATCATTTAGATGTGGCAGAAATGTGTTCCATTCTACGTTTCATATGTATGGATTATTAACAATAATATTTCTAAAATTGTTGATAAACTGTTTTGATTTGTTCTGAACATATTTTTGAGACTATGTCTTTTTGAATATAAAGCTTATGTTTGTAAATAACAAAATACGAATTTATTATCATTTATTTATTATTTAATAAATCTATTAATTACAGCAATTGAAATCAAACGATTAGTGAGCGTTGATGAAGTTTTATTCAGCTAAATGTTTCTGAGATTCCTGGTTATTCTGAAATAGAAAAAAATTAACAAATTTTACAAATAAATTTAGAATATGTTATAGCTTCTTTAGAAAAAAAAAGATATTGTTGTACTGGGTCATGTCTGTAGCTGTATTATAGTCTTTTGTGAAATGGGTTTAGAACAAGGAAGGGTAATATATAATAAATAGGTTGCATAAATAACGGTAAATTCTGTTATGCTGTACACGTGTTTCAAGGAGTAACCTCTCATCAACAGCATTAAAATCAAACAATATTGGAAAGCCATAATCCAAAATTAATCAAAAAAGAAGTAATCATTACCAAAAAATATCGAAATAAGAGGCCAAAATCAGTACCAAGGACGTCCATCGAGTGACATATGAAGACTCAGTATTTTTAAGGGTTTGGAATTTTGATAAAAACAGTAAATTTCTCTAAAACGCAAGGTAATGTTTTCATATCAGACAAAGTAACGTTAAGCATTACTAATTCCCAGCATCTGATTTTGGGTTCTCATAAAGCAACAAAAATCTGAACAACAGACACAATTGTTGAAATAAATAAAGGTATTTAGCATAAATAAATTGCTTGATAAATAAAAAAGCGTGATGATTTTAATTTTCCCATTGTGAACTTTCCCTTTCTTAGCAGCAATATACCTACCTCTCCAGCCTGCCTATGGAGTGTACATTTCACAGTTGATTCGTTACTGTCGAGCTTGTAGTTTGTACAGTGATTTTTTGAACAGGGCAAAAACACTGTCCCAAAAATAAAAAGCTGTTTAGTCAGGGATTTGTTCAACCTTTGTTAATTTCATCCCTCAAGAAATTCTATGGCCGTCACCATAGCATCATTGAAAGATATGACGTGTCAGTATCCCAAATGAAAGTGGACATTTTCAGCTAGATTCACGTCTTCCCCGATTTGACTACCGACTTTGACATTTTCCCGGATTGAATCACTTACAGTGTGACGGGTGCTGTTAACAGAGCAGGACATGCTTACCCTTCCGGAACACCTGATGTCACTCTCAGTTTCACTGGAGTTCACACTGTGAGTGCCTTTGTTCTGAATGTTGTGGTTTCTTGTTCTGTGCTTTGTGTCTGTCTGGCGTCATTGTTTTTGTGTCTAACGTCATTGTTTTCTGTGTTCTCGTTTTTGCCCTGTCTTTGGACTTCGATTTTTGTGAATTTCACCCCTTTGTATTCTACTGCCGTTGTTTCTTTGCAAATCTGTCCTAATTTTCAATACATGACTTGAATATATACATAAAGAAGGAATGGATATGGAATAAATGAAAATAAGACAAAGTCGCCACAAACACATGATAAACCAAGCAATTGAACAACGCTTTTATTTTTGTTCTTCACCTTGAAGTCAATTATAATTCATTCTTTATATCAAAAGTATATTTTATCACGTGAAAAAATTACAGTATATTGTGCATTAAAACAGTTTTCATCTATAATCATATTTTATTACTATTGTTACTTTTATTATTATTATTATTATTATTATTATTATTACCTATTTGCATCAACCTATCATCCAATTGTAGAGGTAAATCGTCCAATGTATTACTTCGAGTTTGAAAGGTACGCTTATTAACATTGACTGATGGAATGTCTAAACCGTCCCGTTTTCCTACTGTTTTGTATACACGGTATACCGTAATTGCAGTTCTGACCTTTCTCCACCAGCGTCTCCTTCTACCCCATGCATCACAATCATTTAACAATGCTGCCATGACCAGGACACTTATTAAAACAACTGCAATCTTCCTCATCTAAAGTACACAAAATGGAGATATGTATATTAATTAGGAATTAATTTCCGAAATCGCCATACCGCTCATTCAAATTATTGCAGTTGGAGTTAACATATATGTTACGGTTTACTCCATATTCTTTCGTAAAATATTTATCTGCAGAAACCAGAATTCTGTAACCTCGGTATTTTGTTAAATATTATGTGAGAACAGGGATTGGACATGTCCTTGTTCTTGGCTACACACGTACATCTTAACTATATTTATATATGAACTGAAAGAAAATACATTACTTTAATAGAAATAACTAGATTTACAATTGCAAACATTAGCCGATTCCAGCCCCTACCATCAATTCGATCAGTCTATATCATTCGGGCACTCGAAATCTACGAAGACATTAATTTATCTTGAAATCCGACTAAGTTGAAATTTTGAGAATCTTGGAAATCGGAGTCATTTGAACATTTGAGAGATAATGTGTTGGTAAAGTGAGCTGCAAAGATAGAATATATCATTCAGAATGCCAACAGTGATGAAAGTCATCTTTTTAGACCTCTTAACATCGGAAAATCCAGCAAGGTCTACAGCTGGATTTGAACCCCTGCGTTGTTGTTATCTATGGAACACCGCCTGCACTATGTCCAGCGTTCTAGAACACTAGGCAACCTAGGCTTTATAAAAATTGGCTTTCGGTAACCAAGTCATTCCTCCTCGTAGGAAATCTAGAGTTGTAACATAGTACACGATGAACTTTATCATTCATATTATATAGAGCTGCGTGCAACACTATTATCTATGAACATTTGAAAGTTTGTTATTCTTTCGTTTAGTCATTGTAGTCACTACCGGTTGGCAATACCATGTATGTCCTCTTTACAACATAACAAAATTTTTAAGGTATTGTTACTAAGGACTTTTATGACAAATATCGTTGTTGCTAGGGACCTTGACCTTGACTGTGAAGAACCTATCAATCTGTACATTTTTCTAATCTAATGTCTCTTTGTATCTTTAATATTTTTTGAGATGTAAACGCCAAATAAAACCTCTCAAATTGGACCTCGAAAAATGTTTTTTTGTGAAATAGGTTCAAATCTATTGGTCCAATGATTGTGTATCCACAAATATAGACTTTAATGAGACATACATTTTCTCCACTTCATTTGATCACCTAGCTGTCACCGTTTTGAAGATTTTAACTTAAAAAGACCTAACATTTGCTATGACAGTGACCACTGACCTCCATGACCTTTGACCTGCACCAAATTGAATGTCTCTTCTTACTAATTAATTTGATATGCTATTTGACCATACTATCTGTAACGGTTTAAAAGTTATGCGTAAAAAAACAACACGTGTCAAGGACAATACTCTACGTTGAGTCATTGGAGAGCTTCGGTCCAATGAAAGAAATGTAGTTCTTGACATGTTGAATATTTTTACTGATAAAATTTTTCATTCATCTATGATGTTTCCATATTTCCTTATCGTTTCCGAGATATTACGATAACAAAAGTTTGAATGAGGGTCATTTGAAAATGGCAGACGAAACAAATTCAGATCCCAGATTTGTAATCAGGGCCATGAAGCTATTTGGAAACCAAATCGGCTTATTTCGGAGTCAAAACCGCAAAACCAGTGTTGCGACCCAACAAAAATTTGGTGGTGTTTAATCATCCTAAAAATGAATGCAACATTTTATCCACCTAAGAATTTTGATATCGGTTACGGTTATCGAGACCATCTGATTACAATATAAACAGTATTCGGGAAGATAACTCCTTTACTAAAAATAGAATTTTGCCATACCCTCAGATTCGACGTCTTCCTTACCCTACTAAGTATCCAAATGATATGTTGCGGTAGTTTGTTTTTTTTTTTCATTGTCGGTGGCAATGATAATAATCATCAGAAGAAGAATTTCAATAAGGTCTTTCACTGTTGTGAAAGACCTTAATTATCAGCAGAAATCTAAAATCACAGCATGTCAACCCGACCTCGTCTGGGATGTTATAAATATGAACTCAAATCTATTTGTATTAGTGAAAGGTGTCTAAATAGCACAAATAGATATTTTGTTGTTTTCATATATTCCATGTTAACTAACAAAACCCTAATCCAGACATTTTTGTATTTGAACAAATAACATATTTTCATTTGACATCAATTGTGACTTTCTGTAATTTATTTCAGATACTAGGAAATAGAATTGTGAAATTTCCGTCATAGTTCAAATATGCGGTCGTGTGTAGTCATATTAATTTAGAATGTTAAATGGACAGTTTTTACTTGTCCTATACATTCAGAGTTAAATATACTCAACAGCAAAACCATTTTTAGTATTAGAAATGATTGACGTTATTAATTCTAAGCGTCATATTAACAAACAGCGACGAAAGAGAAAAAACTGGAAAATTGGATGCACCTTTGCATGGTTAAAAAATTAAATTTGTTATTGCCGAACTGAAAGAAATGTACAAATGGTGAATGAAAGGATACGGGAACAAAGTCTCTACGAATACATGGTAAAAACAATCAAAGGAACAACGCTTTAATTATTTTTCTTCATCTTGAAGTTAACATGAGGCCTTCAACGAATAGCTTTGCTCATACCTCATAGTAAGTTCAAGACGGTCCCTAGCAACGGTTTGAGCGGAATTCTTTGCTAATTATCGAACAACGCTATTTCCACGTTTTTTTTGTTTTTTTTTTTTTGTTTTTTGTTTATTTTTTGGTCATCGATGCGGGATTTTCAACAAACATAAATTAAACTGACAAAGCGCTCTTACAATCACTGTCATGCGTTGCCCGACAAAAGCACTAGTGTCTTGTGTTAGCAGACGATTACAACAGATAGACAAACACAGGGCACTAATCAAGTCGATTGTAAAAAAAACTTTCCATTAAAAATATTGAGATGTGGGCACTTTAAACAGGTGGTAAGAATTAAATTTCGAAATAACAAAAAATAAATGCCAAAATTTGAAAGTATGGTAGTATATCCATATGAGAAATTATCTCATGAATAAGTACACCATAACTGAAATAAACAGAAAGCATACATCTCTCGCGCGGGGAATCTTTTAACGGACTCCACACTGCAGGAGAGACAAACTCCAGGTATCTAAAGTTCGTTGTAAAGAATTATAATATGCACAGGGTATGAAATCTGTATGTGTAGGTGTCTTAAAGTTTGTCCATTAGTCACAAATGTTAACGTCTGATTTCTATATTTTGCCTTAACTATGCGTTAGTCTCACCTTACAGGTAATTTGGGCAGTTAAATTCTAAATATTTATCTTGGAGGTACCCCGAGGGAAAAGTCTAATACAATTTAAATCAGATAATTTTATCTGCAAATTGATAGTTATGTCTTACTCCAAAATCAGCTCATCCTTAGCCGCTTGAACTTAAGTTGAAGAGATATCATGGTATTAAGAAAAAGGTACAATATAATGCAAATTAATATATTTTAGGAATATTTGCTTTAGTAAAAAGCAATAATGATGTATGTATCTGAAAACACTGATGAGAAATTACTTTTATAGCACTTAATATCTAACTGTTCTATAAAACAGAAAAGAGGAACGTAATCATCGGTAGTACTTATAAATGAAAGAAACTATTATGATACCATGGGTCGTATTTTTTCTTTTTTATTTTGATGAAAAAACATATAATATGTTCACTTACCATTTACCAATACTGTATGAGACACAATTTGAACACTGCTTAACAGATATGATTATGACATTACCAATATTTGAAATATTTATATAATCATTGTGGACAACATATTGGAATTTATGTACTAATTTATTGGAAAAGGGCAACAGATTGACCCTGTAACATACAAATACCATACTAGTGCAACATATTTGCAATGATATGCGTTTTCTCAGTATTTTGTTGATAAATCAGCTCATTTCACGATTATATGTATTTTTAGAACTAAAATTTATCAGACTTTTTTTATTTTTTAATCGAGCATCAAAATCGAGAAAATAAGATAACGAATGTTTTTACAATATTGGACTTTTTTAAGCATAAACTTACTTCTTGTTATATTAATAAATACAAGAATATAAGTAAGCCTTGGTTTGTGCAAATCGTTATATGGACGACGACCTCATGATGACGCCCATAAATATATGGCGCATTTAATTTCAGGCATTCCTCCTGGCATGGGTAATACATATTTTTTTGTTCAGTCCTTGCATCAAGAGGATTTTCTACTATATGAGCTGAGATGCATATAAACAATCTTCCGATAATAAATCTCAATTTGATGATCAATTTTTGCTTCTTTATTTTCTGTAATTTTCAGCTGGCTTGGATAAAAAAGATGCAAGTACCCATTAAAAATGTATTTTTGACTGAAAGAACATGATCAATCTGTCGTAAGGTACAGTTAAAAGACTTAGTATTTTGTTTTGTCTTCTTATCTTTTAGAAAAGTTATGTATGTATTAAGAGCAAAGGAAAGCCTACTCGAGAAGTAGAGGTGGATAATAAGTAACGAACAGAAACCCACTTTTTACTGAAATGTCAGCCAACCAAATCCTGCAGTGTATTGTCGATTAAATCGTCCAGCATTCTAGTGGTATACTACAATAAGCAGTACAAGACTTGTTATTT
>MJUU01061750.1:0-16473 GCA_002080025.1 Modiolus philippinarum | reverse complement strand
AAACACAATAAGTCGCCAAACTTTGTTTGGGCGACTTAATAATAATAAGAAACGATGCAAACACAATAAGTCGCCAAACTTTGTTTGGGCGACTTTATAATAATAATAATTTATAACTGTATCAGGATGCTGATACAAAAGTCTCCCAAACGAACTCCAAAATCAGAAATCCAGGCTAAAAATCACTTCCATACATCGTAGGCAACCTGTCTGTTGAGTTTCATTCATTTCTGAGCACTTTCAATTTTCCCGCCTTTTTCCTGTTTCCATGGCAACGATTGTCAGTTTGAAGTCTTTGAGGCCAGAAACCAATTCCTCATGTCTTAAACAACCTTCCTATAAATTTTCATCCAATTCCGAGCACTTTGATTTTCCCGCCTCTTTTGCCGTTTCTATGGCAACGGGTGCCATTTTGAAGTCTTGGACATTGGGTCCTAAGCAACCTTCCTGTAAATTTTCATCCAATTCCAAGCACTTTGATTTTCCCGCCTTTTTTGCCGTTTTCATGGCAACCGGTGCCATTTTGAAAATTCCAAGACCCCATTGCATCTTTTGGGATAAGGGTCTATCATCATGTGAAGTTTGGTCAAGATCCGACTTTTAGTCTTTGAGAAAATGGTCGGACAAATTTTTGGCGGAAAGAGAAGAAGAAGAACAAGAAAAAAATAAGAATTCAGTAAAAAAAATAAGTCTCCCCAAACTTCGTTTGGGAGACTTAATAAGAAACGGTAGTAAAACAATAAGTCTCCCCAAACTTTGTTTGGGAGACTTAATAATGATAATAATAATAATAAGAAACGGTAGTAAAACAATAAGTCTATCCAAACTCCGTTTGGGAGACTTAATAAAATAATAATAACAAGTGATAATGTGTTTGCAAGCAAACACATGAGTCGCCCAACCAGAATTAATTCTTTAATAGTGTTTAAAAGAACAATGCGTCCTCGATTTAAGAATTATGGATTTAAAACTCATCATGATTCTGTCTATCAGTGATATCAGTATTTTTTATTAACTTGTACGCACTTTGTGGTTGCATCAGAAAAATCATTTCTATTTTTATATTATGAAGTAAGGCATTTCATCTGTTGTGTGTAATTATATCAAAATTTTAAATTACATTGAAATACATATCAGTTTCATTGAGTTTTGACCACCCATTTTTGAGAAAACCATTACGTCAGTTGTTAAAAAACAATTGATAGGTCTTTCCCGGAAATTGCGTCATAATATTCTCATCATTGATCAACAATTTAAGCTTAATATGTACATTTATTGATACTTTTATGTGAAATAAAAGTTTTGGCCATGGCCTTGAACTTTGACCTTGGCCTATTTTTGTAAAACCCGAAATGAGACATCAAAAATCGGGTTTTGGTCCATAAGCCCAAAACAATTGGTCCAATAATTTTGGACCCAATGTAACAAATGTAGATCTTAACAAGACACACATTTTTGCCTTTACATGTTATCAGCTATCTATTATAGTTTATGAGATAATCCAATGACAACATCAAGGGTCAAAGTTCAAAGTGACAAATGACCTTTGACCTTGGCATTTTTAAATGTAACACATATCAACTAAGACGAAAAGAGGAAAAGGTTTCAGGTTTCTATCTCGTACCTTTTTCGAGAAAAACATACTTAAAAGATATGATGAAATTTTCAAGGGGCATAACTCCTGAACGGTTGACCATAGAGTTTCGGTCTAAATGTAACAAATGTCGGTCATGACCTAACTAACATTTTTGTCATATATTGTATTAGCTGTATTCACAGTTTCCGAGTTAACCCAATAATAAGATTTGGCGTCAGTTCAAAGTGACCAATAATGGTGGTCATTTCGAAAATGTCAACACCCAAGTGCATATCTTTGGGTGGTGA
Organism: Modiolus philippinarum; assembly: GCA_002080025.1. Classification (NCBI taxonomy): domain Eukaryota; kingdom Metazoa; phylum Mollusca; class Bivalvia; order Mytilida; family Modiolidae; genus Modiolus; species Modiolus philippinarum. The sequence goes on along the minus strand of MJUU01061750.1, from coordinate 14,589 downwards.
TCTATCTACCTGTGAAGTTTGATTATGATTGGGCAAGTGATCTCTGAGAATTTGGTTGGACAAGATGATTTTTGAGGCGGAATAATAATAATAATAATAATAAGAAGAAACGGTGCAAACACAAACTTTGTTTGGGCGACTTAATAATAATAAAGAAACATAACAATTAAAAAGTCAATTGTTCAGAGAACAATTGCAAGGTCTTTCCCCGTCAATGTTATGTTTTCGTTATGTCTAATGTTTGGCCAACCATAAATGACGATGTTAAGGGGAGTATTTTTGAAACATAGTGTTTTCATATTTTTTTTATGGTTTCCGAGATATCGCGATAACAAAATTTCGAATGGGGCCATTTTGAAAATGGCGTACGGAATTTTTTTTTTTGACCAACCAGAAATGTAGATCTTTATAAGAGGAGTATTTTTGCAACACAATGTTTTCATAAATTTTTTATCGTTTCCGAGATATCACGATATCAAAATTTCGAATGGCGGCACTTTTGAAAATGGCGGACGAAAATTTTTTTTTGACCATCCAGAAATGTAGATCTTTCTGAGAGGAGTATTTTTGCAACACAATGTTTTCATAAATTTTGTATCGTTTCCGAGATATCAAATTAACAAAATTTCAAATGGCGGCCATTTTGAAAATGGCGGACGAAAATTTTTTTTGACCAACCAAAAATGTAGATCGTGATGAGAGAAGTATTTTTGCAACACAATGTTTTCATGAAGTTTTTATCGTTTCCGAGATATCGCGATAACAAAATATCGAATGGCGGCCATTTTGAAAATGGCGGACGAAAATTTTTTTTTGACCAACTAAAAATGTAGATCTTTATGAGAGGAGTACTTTTGCTACACAATGTTTTCATAAATTGTTTATCGTTTCAGAGATATAGCGATAACAAAATTTCGAATGGCGGCCATTTTGAAAATGGCGGACGAAAATTTTTTTTTACCAACCAAAAATGCAGATCTTTATGAGAGGAGAATTTTTGCAACACAATGTTGCATAAATTTTTTTATCGTTTCCGAGATATCGAGATAACAAAATTTCGAATGGCGGCCATTTTGAAAATGGCGGACGAAAATTTTTTTTTGACCAACTTAAAATGTAGATCTTTATGAGAGGAGTATTTTTGCTACACAATGTTTTCATAAATCTTTTATCGTTTCCGAGATATCGCGATAACAAAATTTCGAATGGCGGCCATTTTGAAAATAGCGGACGAAAATTTTTTTTTGACCAAATAAAAAGTAGATCTTAATGAGAGGAGTATTTTTGCAACACATTGTTTTCATAAATTTTTTTATCGTTTCCGAGATATCGCAATAACAAAATTTCGAATGGCGGCCATTTTGAAAATGGCGGACGAAAGTTTTTTTGGCCAGCCAAAAATGTAGATCTTTATGAGAGGAGTAATTTTGCAACACCGTGTTTTCATAAATTGTTTATCGTTTCCGAAATATAGCAATAACAAAATTTCGAATGGCGGCCATTTTGAAAATGGCGGACGAAAATTTTTTTTTGACCAAACAGAAATGTTGATCTTTATGAGAGGAGTATTTTTGCATCACAATGTTTTCATAAATTTTTTATCGTTTCCGAGATATCGCGATAACAAAATTTCGAATGGCGGCCATTTTGAAAATGGCGCACGAAAATTTTTTTGACCAACCAAATATGTAGATCTGTATGAAAGGAGTATTTTTGCAACACAATGTTTTAATAATTTTTTATCGTTTCAGAGATATCGTGATAACAAAATTTCGAATGGCGGCCATTTTGAAAATGGCCGACAAAAAATTTTTTTCACCCCATATTTGTAATCAGGGTCATCAACGCTACCTGGATACCAAATTTCATCAAGTTCCGATAACTTTGAGAAATCGACAAAATTAGGGGTCAAAAACGCGTAACCGGGGTCGCGACCCCAAAAAATTTTTTTGCATGACAAATCATCCTGAGGACGAAAGAAACATTTTCCCCCATTCAGAATTTTGATATCGGTTACGGTTTCTTTGCAAACATGATAACAAGGTTTTCGGTCTTCGGGCAGATAACTCCGTTACTAAAAATAGTTCGGCTTAGCAGGGTGACCATAGTCGATGCCGGCCAAAGTCGACTTACCGTACCAAAGTTCGAAATGATATGTCGCAACACGACTTCAACAAGCTCCGCGGAAGAAAAAGAATAAAAATAATAATTAAAAGGACAATTGTTCAAAGAACAATTGCAAGGTCTTTCCCAGTCAATGTTATGTTATATGTTATGGTTTGTTACGTCACATGTTTAAAATCATCTTGATGAGACGCACATTGTCTCCAATATATTAGAGTAGCCATTTCTACCCGTTTTAAAGATTTTACGATTAAAAAACCCCTAAAATTTGGCTGTGACCTTGACTGATGACCTTGATGACCTTTGATCTTGAGCTCAAATTGAAGGTCTCTTCTTGCTGATTAATTTGATATGTTACATAACCATACTATCTGTAAAGGTTTAAAAGTTATACGCAAAAAACCTATTTCTGAAACGCGTCAAGGGCAATAACTCTTCAGGGAGTCATCCGAGAGCTTCAGTCCAATGAGGCAAATGTAGCCCTTGACATGATGAACATTTTTGGTGATATACATTTTCAGCCATCTATAACGGTTTCCGAGTTCATCTGATAAAAAGGTCAAAGGTTAAGGTCAAAGGTCACCGATGACCTTCAACCTGGTACTCAACTGGAAGGTCTTTTCATTCTGATCACTTTAAACTTATATGTTTACTATATTATCTGTTAGCGTTTAAAAGTTATTCGCAAAAAACCGATTTACCAAAACGCGTCAAGGGCTATAACTCAAAAACTGTTCGTCGCACTGTTTTCTTTCTATTGAATTAAATGCAGATCTCAATGAGAGGAACATTTTTGCAATATAATGTTTTCACAAATTTTTTGTCGTTTCCGAGATATCGCGATACAAATTTTCAAATGGCGGCCATTTTGAAAATGGCGGACGAAAAATTTTTTACACCCCAGATTTGTAATCAGGGTGAGTAAGCTACCTGGATACCAAATTTCATCAAATTCCGATAAGTTTGAGAAATCGACAGAATTAGGGGTCAAAAACGCGTAACCGGGGTCGAGACCCCAAAATTTTTTTTTGCATGATAAATCATCCTAAGGTTGAATGAAACATTTTCCCCCATTCAGAATTTTGATATCTGTTACGGTTTCTGAGTTTACCTGATAACAAGAAAAAAAGGGGGCGGGGAGATAACTCTGTTACTAAAAATAGATTTCGTCCGGGCCCTGGTTTCGGAAGAGAACTTCCAACTTCCAGTTTGTACGCGAAGTTCCGTAATGATACGTCAAAAGGTTTTCCGTACAGGGACCTTACGGAAGAATAATAATAATAATAATTAAAAGGACAATTGTTCAGAGAACAATTGCAAGGTCTTTCCCAGTCAATGTTGTGTTTAATGTTATGTTTTGTCATTTCACATGTTCAAAATCATCTTCATGAGACGCACATTGTCTCCAATATATTAGAGTAGCCATTTCTAATCGTTTTAAAGATTTTACGATTAAAAAACCTAAAATTTGGCTATGACCTTGACCGATGACCTTGATGACCTTTGACCTTCGGATCAAATTGAAGGTCTCTTCTTACTGATTAATTTGATATGTAACATGACCATACTATCTGTAAAGGTTTAAAAGTTATACGCAAAAAACCTATTTCTGAAACGCGTCAAGGGCAATAACTCTTCAGGGAGTATTCGGAGAGCTTCGGTTCAAATGAGACAAAAGTAGCCCTTGACATGATGAACATTTTTGCTGATATACTTTTTCAGCCATCTCTAACGGTTTCCGAGTTCATCTGATAACAAGGTCAAAGGTCACCGACCTGGTACTCAAATTGAAGGTCTTTTAATGCTGATCACTTTAAACATATATGTTTACTATATTATCTGTAAGCGTTTAAAAGTTATTCGCAGAAAACCAATTTACGGAAACGCGTCAAGGGCTATAACTCAAAAACGGTTCGTCGCAGAGTTTTCTTTCAATTGAATCAAATGTAGATCTCAATGAGAGGAACATTTTTGCCATATAATGTTTTCATAAATTTTTTATCATTTGCGAGTTATCGCGATAACAAAATTTCGAATGGCGGCCATTTTGAAAATGGCGGCCGAAAAATTTTTTTGACCCCCTTTTTGTAATCAGGGCTTTGAAAGCTACCTGGAAACTAAAGTTCATCAAAATCCGACAACTTCGAGAAATTTGCATATTTAGGGGTCAAAAACGCGTAACCGGGGTCGCGAACCAAAAAATTTTTTTTGCATGACAAATCATCCTGAGGATGAGTCCAACATTTTCCCCAACTCAGTTTTTTTATATCGGTTACGGTTTATGAGCCTTCCTGCTAACAAGATAAACCGTATTCGGGGAGATAACACTGTTACTAAAAATAGAATCGGGTTTCAGGGTGACCCGAGTCGAGCTACGCCAGTGCTTGTTAAGTCTACCAAGTTTGGTTATGATTGGTCTAAGCAGTTCGACAACATTTATGGCAGAAGAAAAAAAGAATAATAATAATAATTAAAAGGACAATTGTTCAGAGAACAATTGCAAGGTCTTTCCCAGTCAATGTTATGTTTTATGTTATGTTTTGTTACGTTACATGTTTAAAATCATCTTGATGAGACACATATTGTCTCCAATATATTGGAGTAGCCATTTCTCATCGTTTTAAAGATTTTACGATAAAAAGGAATAAAAATTTGGCTATGACCTTGACCGATGACCTTGATGACCTTGGACCTTGAGATCAAATTGAAGGTCGCTTCTTGCTGATTAATTTGATATGTTACATGACCATACTATCTGTAAAGGTTTAAAAGTAAAACGCAAAAAACCTATTTCCGAAACGCGTCAAGGGCAATAACTCTTTAGGGAGTCATCGGAGAGCTTCGGTCCTAATGAAACAAATGTAGCCCTTGACATAATAAACATTTTTGCTGATATAATTTTTCAGCCATCTATTACGGTTTACGAGTTCATATGCTAACAAGGTCAAAGGTCAAGGTCAAAGATCACCAATGACCTTCAACCTGGTACTCAAATTGAAGGTCTTTTCATGCTGATCACTTTAAACATATATGTTTACTATATTATCTGTAAGCGTTTAAAAGTTATTCGGAAAAAAACAATTTACGAAAACGCGTCAAGGGCTATAACTCAAAAACGGTTCGTCGCAGAGTTTTCGTTCAATTGAATCAAATGTAGATCTCAATGACAGGAACGTTTTTGCAATATAATGTTTTCATAAATTTTTTATTGTTTCCGAGATATAGCGAGAACAAAATTTCGAAATACTACGTCTGGGGCGACATAATAAGAAACGTAGTAAAAAAACTAAGGCACCAAACTGCGTTTGGGTGACTTAATAAGAATTGGAGCAAAAACAATAAGTCGCCAAACTTCGTTTGGGGGACTTAATAATAATAATAAGTGATGATTGTGTTTGGATGCAAACACAGAAGTCACCCAAACGACCCCCAAATCAGAATTCATGCATTCCTAGAACATTTAATCAAATTTAAAATACTTTGAATTTTCTCACTTTTTACCCGTTTCTATGGCAACAGTGGCCATTGTGATAATCTTAAGACTAAAAATCATATCTTTGTAAACAACTAAATACCGAAGTTACTGTGAATTTATTTTCTGCATATGCACATTTCGACAACTTATATCTGTTAAGTGCAGATAAAATCTAAACGGTTGGAAGACAATAAACTCAAAACATGTTAAAGAGCTGATAGAGAACAAATACCCAATATGATCTAAATGTAAAGCCAAAATTAGGTAAGGACAGAGCTTTGCATGAGGGAGATATTCCTTAGTTTTCAACAAAATTTACAAAAATTTAGATATTGCAAGGCTCGAAATAAAATCGGTTTTCGGGTCAGCACCGAAGTACTGACTATTGGGCGGGTGAATACCCTCGGGGACTAACAGTCCACCAGCAGAGGCATCGACCCAGTGGTAACAAACAACTAAATACCGAAGTTACTGCAATTGAGGGAATATTCATGTAAATTTTTTTCCTATTTGGAGCACTTTCAAGTCCAAAAATCATTTCTTTGCCTGATAAGGAACATTAATGTAAATTTTCATCAAATTAGGAGGATTTTTAATTTCCTTCTTTTTACGGCTACCATGGCAACGATCGGAATTTTGGAAATTCTGACACAACAATTCAATTCCACACATCGCAGACAACCTCCATGTCAATTTTCATCCAAATCGGAGCACTTTTTATTTTCCCGTCTTTTTCGGTTTCCATGGCAACGATTGCCATTTTGGAAATTCTGACCCCAGAATTGAATTCCGCACATTATAGACAACCTCTGTGTCAATTTTCCTCCAATGGGAGCACTTTTAATTTTCCCGCCTTTTTCGGTTTCCATTGCAACAGTCGACATTTTGGAAATTCTGACATCATAATTCAATTCCATACATCATAGACAACCTCTGTCAATTTTCATCCAAATCGGAGCACTTTTAATTTTCCCGCCTTTTTTCGGTTTCCATTGCAACGGTCGCCATTTTTACAATTCTGACACCAGAATTCAATTCCACACGTCATAGACAACCTCTGTATAAATTTTCATCCAAATCGGAGCACTTTTAATTTTCCCGCCTTTTTTTGATTGAAGATTTCCATGGCAACGGCGGCCATTTTGAAAATTCCAAGACTTGATTGCACATCTAGGCATGGTCATCTTGCCTTGGGCCAAGTTTCATTAGGTTTGGTTCATCCATCTCCGAGAAAACGGTCGGACAAAGTTTATGCAGAGAAGGATAAAAAAAGGAATATGCAACCAATAGCTGATGTCGCCCCTGACAGCCAATTCGATGATTCCATCCTGTTCGCAGAGTGAAAATCTACCTAGAAATTAATTTTGGTTGAAATCGGTCAAAGTTGAAATTTTGACGTATTTTGGCGGCCATCTTAGAAATGTCGGCCATTTTCAAATTTTTGTTGTTGCATGCCCATCGTCTTATGGTGATTCAACTTTTTGCAAAATATGAATGAATTCTGTCTAGGCATCTTTGAGATTTTATTATTTTTATGGAATTCAGATAAATTCAAAACGTTGACGTAACTAGCTAGCCATTTTGATTTTTTTTTTTGGTGGAGACATAACTTCATAAGGTGATCCAACTATGTACCAAATATGAATGAATTCTGTCCAGGCATCTCTGAGAACGGAGCCGGACAAAAAACATTGGAAGAAAGAAAGAAACAATAATAACTAGGGTTCCTGTGTTTGGATACAAACACAAAAGTCTCCCAAACCTCCTGTGGACACAGGAGATGGCTTTTTTGAGTCCAGCACAATCTAGACAACCCATCTTTGAAATTTCATCCAATTTGGAGAAATTTTAATTTTCCCACCTTTTTTCCGTTTACATGGCAACGGCAGCCATTTTGAAAATTTAAAGACCCAAGTGCACCCCGCAGGATGGGTATCCATCATCCTGTGAAGTTTCATAAAGATCGGACCAATATTCTTTGAGAAAACTTCCGGACAAGTTCAGTGGCGAAGAAGAGGGAAGAATAAAAACAGCTGAGTAAAAACAATAAGTCTCCCCAAACTACGTTTGGGAGACTTAATAAAAGCTAGATTTGCAATTGCAAGGAATAGTTGATGTCGCCCCTGGCAGCCAATTCGATGCTTCCATCTTGTTCGCAGCGTCCAAATCTACCTAGAAATCAATTTTCCTTGAAATCCGGCAATGTTGAATTTTTGACGTATTTTGGCGGCCGTCTTGGAAATGGCGGCCATTTTGAGAATTCTTTTCGTAGCCTGCACTCCGCGTCATGGTGATCTAACTACCTTCCAAGTTTCATTTGATTACATCAAACTGTTCTCTTAAAATAATCCGGACTAGAATATGTGGAAGAACAATAATAATAATAATAATATTAATGAAGAATAAAAAGAAACAATACAATAACAATATGTCGCCTCGACTAAGTCGGGGGCGACATAATAATAAGTAACAGAGTAAAAACAATAAGTCAACAAACTTCGTTTGGGTGACTTAATGGTAAAAAACGGAGCAAAAACAATAAGTCGCCAAACTTCATTTGGGCGACTTAATAACAATAATAAAAATTGAGCAAAAACAATAAGTCTCCACAAACTTCGTTTGGGAGACTTAATAACAAGTAATAACTGTGTTGCTAAGCGAAACACAAAAGTGGCCCAAACCTCCCATTGATCATCATCATAGCAATTTTTATTCCCAAAATTAGTTCTACACTTTCTATATAACGATTCTGTAAGATTTTGTGCTTTTGATAAACTTTGAATTTCCCCGCCTTTTTTCAGTTTCCATGACAACGGCCGCCATTTTGAACATTTTTCACCTTAAAATATATTCTACATTTCTTACATAACGTTTCTGTCATTTTCGTGCAGTTTGGAGCACTTTTGATTTTCCCGCCTTTCTTTAGTTTTCATGGCAACGGCCGCCATTTGGAAAATTTTCAACCTCAAAATATGTTCTACACTTCTTACACAACCTTTCTATCAATTTTTTTGAAATTTGGAGCATTTTTCATTTTCCCCCTTTTTTCAGTTTTCATGGCAACTGCGGCCATTTTGAAAATTCGAAGACCAAAAAGCACCTCTTAGGATGGAGTTCCATCTTCCTGTGAAGTTTGGCCAAGATTGGACCAACGGTTTCCGAGAAATCAGTTGGAAAAGTTCACGGCGGAAGAAGAGAGGAAAAATAATAATAACAAGTTATAACTGTGTTCGCAGGCGAAACACAAAAGTCTCCCAAACGAACTCCCACATCGGATTCCTGGCCATTATAAAACCCCCTTTCAAAACCAATTTGAGCAGGGATTCCCCTTATGATTTACTTTATACATATAGTCGATATCAAAACAAAACATACAGCAAAAACACATTTTTCTCAAAATAATAGCTTTCTGGCTTGGTTCCCATGGCAACCAAATGCTCTATTACATATCACAATCAATTTCATACCTTGTTTTAAAAAAATTGGGCAGGGGTCTCCCTTATAACTAAATAATACATATTATTGTTTTTACCATGTATTTGTAGAGACTTTGTCTCATGTGCATTTACTCCATATCCTTTTATTCACCATATAGCTGTAATGAAAATACGATTATCAACAATAAATACTATTTTCTCAAAATTTCGATTTTTTCGTTATGGTTTCCATTGCAACCATACTAATTTTGAAATTTGCATTGCTGTTGAACTTAATCTATCATCACAAACAACCTTCCCATGAATTTTGAAGTAGCTAGTGTAAATAGTTTGTGAGTTACAGTGAAAACCTTCAAAATTTCATTTTCCCATAGACTTACTATAGGACGACCCCACCCCTTTTTGATCCCCAAAAGGTACCCTTAATGATTCCCCTTTGAATTTTTTTTCATGATTGCACATCTAGATATATGGGGCTAATATCCTACAAAATTTGATAGCTCTGGGTCTACTAGTCTCTGAGATCTGCTTCGGACAAGTTCATTAGAAGAGGAATAATAGTGAATAATAACTAGTATTAATTGTGTTTGGATGCAAACACAAGAAGTCTCCCAAACGAACTCCCATATCAGAATTCAAAGGCTTTAGATGAAATCAACGAATTTTAAAAAACCTTCCTGTCAAATTTCATTCAATTCTGAACACTTTGGATTTTCCCGCCTTTTTACTGTTTCCATGGCAACGGTCACCATTTTGAAGTCTTTGAGACTGAAACCCAATTCTACACATGTAAGGGAACCTTCCTGTAAAATTACATCCAATTTTGAGCACTTTGATTTTCCCGCCTTTTTTACCGTTTCCATGGCAACGGTTGCAAATTTGAAGTCTTTGAGCCCGGAACCCAATTCTAGATGTTAGACAACCTCCCTTTAAAATTTCATCCAATTCTGAGCACTTTGATTTTCCGGCCTTTTTTGGCTGTTTTCATGGGAACCGGTGCCATTTTGAAAATTTCAAGACTTGAGTGCACATCTTGAACGGATTCTATGATCCTGTGAAGTTTCATCAAGATTGGATCACTAGTGTCCGAAAAATCTGGCGGACAGAGTCGCGGCGGAAAACGGAAGAAGAATAATAATAAAAACTAGTATTAATTGTGTTTGGATGCAAACACAAGAAGTCTCCCTAACGAACTCCCATATCAGAATTAAAACGGCTTTAGATGAGCTCCACAGATTTCAAACAACATTCCTATCAAATTTGATCCATTTCTGAGCACTTTGCATTTCCCCGCCTTTTTTCTGTTTCAACAATTTGAAGTCTTGGAGACCGGAACCCAATTCAACACATCCTGAACAACCTTCCCGTAAAATTTCATCAAATTCTGAGCTCTTTGGTTTTCTCGCCTTTTTTACCATTTCCATGAAACCGTTGGCCATTTTGAAGTCTTGGAGACCAGAACTCAATTCTACACATGTAAGGCAACCTTCCTATAACATTTCATCCAATTCTGAGCATTTTTATTTTCCCCGCCTTTTTGTTACCATTTTCATGGCTTCGGTTTCCATTTTGAAGTCCTGGAGGCCAGAAACCCATTCAACACATGTTAGACAATCTTCCTATAAAATTTCATCCAATTCTGAGCACTTTGATTTTCCCGCCTTTTTTCGCTGTTTTCATGGTAACCGGTGCCATTTTTTAAATTTCAAGACGGGAAAGCACATCCTGGGATAAGGTTCTACCATCATGTAAAGTTTGGTAAAGATTGGATCACTGGTGTCCGAGAAATTTGGTGGACAAAGTCGCGGCGGAAAACGGAAGAAGAATAATAATAATAAAAACAAGATGTGATTATGATCTTGTGGATCATAGAATGGCATCCAAACCTCCCATGGACCTAGATTTCAAAGTTAATAATGATAGGCAAAATCTGTGTAAATTTTTATCCAAATCGGAACCCGCCTTTTTCCGTTTCCAAGGCAACGGGCGCCATTTTGAGGTCTTGGAGACCAGAATTCAATTCCACACATCACAGGAAACCTATGTGTTGATTTTCATCAAAATCGGAGCACTTTTAATTGTTTCGCCTTTTTTCAGTTTTCATGGCAACGGTTGCCATTTTGGAAATTCTGGCACCAGAAATCAATTCCACACATAATAGGCAACCTCTAAGTCGATTTTCATCCAAATCGGAGCACTTTTAATTTTCCCGCCTTTTTTCAGTTTCCATGGCAACGGTCGCCATTTTGGAAATTCTGACACCAGAATTCAATTCCACACATCATAGGCAACCTCTGTGTCGATTTTCATCCAAATCAGAGCACTTTTAATTTTCCCGCCTTTTTTCGGTTTCCATGGCAACCGGCGCCATTTTGTAAATTTCCAGTCAATATGCACTACTTCAGATGGTGTTCCAACTTCCTACCAAGTTTCAATACCCTAGCACTTACCATCTCTGAGAAAAACTCCGGACAAATATTTGTGCGGAAAGCAGGGAAAGGAGAATAATAATAAAAATTTATAACTGTATCAGGATGCTGATACAAAAGTTTCCCAAACGAACTTCCAAATCAGAAATCTGGGCTACAAATCACTTCCACACATCGTAGGCAACCTGTCTGTAGTGTTTCATTCAATTCTGAGCACTTTCAATTTTCCCGCCTTTTTTCTGTTTCCATGGCAACAGAATCCATTTTGAAGTCTTGGACACCGGAAACCAATTCCCCAAGTCTTAAGCAACCTTCCTGTAAATTTTCATCCAATTCTGAGCACTTTGATTTTCCCGCCTTTTTTGCCATTTCCATGGCAACCGGTGCCATATTGAAGTTTTGGACACCGGAAACCTTTTCTCAATAGCCTAAGCAACCTTCCTGTAAATTTTCATCCAATTCCAAGCACTTTGATTATCCTGCCTTTTTTGCCATTTCCATGGCAGCCGGTGCCATATTGAAGTCTTGGACAGCAGAAACCTTTTCTCCATGTCCTAAGCAACCTTTCTGTAAAGTTTCATCCAATTCCGAGCACTTTCATTTTCCCGCCCTTTTCCCCGTTTCCATGGCAACCGGTGCCATTTTGAAAATTCCAAGACTGGATTGCACCTTTTGGGATAAGGGTCTATCATCCTGTGAAGTTTGGTCAAGATCCAACCAGTGGTCTCAGAAAACGCGCGGACAAATTTTGAAGCGAAAAGACAAGAAGAAGAATAAGAAAAATAACTAGATTTGCAATTGCAAGCAATAGCTGATGTCGCCCCTGACAACCAATTAGAAGATTCCAGCTTCTTCGCAGCATCAAGATCTACCTACAAATCAATTTTCATTGAAAATCAATTATCAAATTCTGAGCACTTTGATTTTCCCGCCCTTTTTGTCGTTTCCATTGCAACTGGTGCCATATTGAAGTCATTGACATTGGAAACCTTTCCCCCATGTCCAAGCAACCTCTCTGTAAATTTTCATCCAATTATTAGCACTTTGATTTCCCGCCTTTTTGCCGTTTCCATGGCAATCTGGCCATATTGAAGTCTTTAACATCGGAAACCTTTCTCCTATGTCCTAAGCAACCTTTCTGTACATTTTCATCCAATTATGAGCACTTTGATTTTCCCGCCTTTTTTGCTGTTTCCATGGCAACCGGTGCCATATTGAAGTCTTGGACATCAGATACCTTTCCCCCATGTCCTAAGGAACCTTTCTGTAAATTTTCATTCAATTCTGAGGACTTTGATTTTCCCGCCTTTTTTGCCATTTCCATGGCAACCGGTGCCATTTTGAAAACTTTTGGTAGTGCATGAACATCTTCTCATAGTGGTCCAACTTTGTGCCAAATATGATTGAAATCTGTTCATGCATCATTGAAAAAATATCAATTTTAGTTTAAATTGGACCGAATTCGAATTTTTCGTATTCGTGCAGCCATCTTGAAAATGGCGGCTGCCTTGAAACATTTTCTATTGCACCCCTCCAGATAGTGATCTAACTTTGTACCAATTATGAATGATATAAGCCGGACAAAATGAGGTGGAGGAAAGAAACAATAATAATGAATAATAATACTAGTAGAGAAACGGTCCAAAAAAAAATATGTCGTCCCGACTACGTCTGGGGCGACATAATAATAAGAATTGGGTAAAAACAATAAGTCTCCCCAAACGAAAACAATAAGTCTCCCCAAACTTCGTTTGGGAGTCTTAATAATAGTAAGAAACAGAGCAAAAGCAAAAGCAATATGTCCCCACAAACTTCGTTTGGGAGCCATAACAAGTTATGACTGTGTTCGCAAGCGAAACACAAAAGTCTCCCAAACGAAGTCCCATATCGGATTCCTCGACATTATGAAACCCCCTTTCAAAAAAATTTGAGCAGGGGCTCCCCCTATAATTTACTTTATACATATAGTTGAAATCAAAACATAACAGACAGCGAAAAACACATGTTTCTCAAAATTATAGCCCTCTGGCTTGGTTTCCATGGCAACCAAATGCTCGATTATCCATTAAAACCCATTTGATACCCTGTTTCAAAAAAAATTTGGGCAGGGGTTCCCCTTATTATCAAAGAAATGCATACAGCTGTAATAAAAATACAATTAAAAAAAAATTGAGCAGGGGTTCCCCTTATAATTTACTTTATACATATACATGAAATCAAAACATAACACAGAGCAGAAAACATGTTTTTCTCAAAATTATAGCTTTCTGGCTTGGTTTCCATGGCAACGAAATGCTCGATTATCCATTAAAACCCATTTGATACCCTGTTTCAAAAAAAAATTTGGGCAGGGGTTCCCCTTATTATTTAAGTAATACATATAGCTGTAATAAAAATACAATTATCAACAGTAAATACGATTTTCTCAAACGGTATAGTTTCCATGGCAACCGTAATATTTTTGAAATGCCCAATACTGTTAATATTTGTCTTACATCACACACAACCTTCCAATGAATTTTAATGGAGCTAGGTATAATAGTTTTTGAGATACATTGAAAACATTCAAAATTTCATTTTCCCATAGAGTTACTCTAGGATGACCCCAACCCTTTTTGACACCCCCTAAAATACCCTTAATGGACCCCTTTGAAAAAAATTTTAATGTTTGCACATCTAGATACAGGGGTCTAATAGCTACCAAGTTTGAAAGCTCTAGGTCTTAGATTTTTAACGGACAAGTTCATTGCGACGAGAAGAAAGGGAAAGAAGAATAATAATAATAACAAGATATTACTGTGTTCGCAAGCGAAACACAAAAGTCTCCCAAACAAACTCAAATATCGGATTTCTCAGCATTATAAAACCCCCTTTCAAAAAAAAAATTGAGCAGGGGTTCCCTTTATAACCTTACTAATACATAATAGCTGTAAAAGGAAAAAAAATTCAAAATTTCATTTTTCCCATAAGGTTAACATGGAGGACCCCACCCCTTTTTGAGTCCCCCAAAAGTACCCTTAATGGACCCGTATCTGAAAAATTTTTAGATGTTGCACAACTAGATATATGGGGCTAGCATCCTACAAAGTTTGAAAGCTTTAGGTCATATGGTTTCTGAGATCTG
>MJUU01061748.1:17049-30735 GCA_002080025.1 Modiolus philippinarum | reverse complement strand
CAAAAACGTTTTTTGAAAACCTACGGCTTTTTGCCATATCAACTACTTGCAGCACATCTATGTAGAATCTGAACTTAAATGTTAATGAATAGCGAAACTTGTGACCCTATCTGTTCTTTAATAATATCCGAAAAACTGACGAGTCCACCAGATTTTCAAGCAATCATTTTAAAAAAGGGTATTTAGTCCATTTTATGACCTCTACCAGAGAAGTATAAAACACTTCTCTGACTATACTTAGTCACTGCTAATGTAGGAAAGCACACATTTTGAGACATGTACTTCACACAATTTCTTTATCAAAATACATGCATTTCATTTTAGTAAAATATTACTTTGTAAATCAACAGATATTACATCACAAACATGGGACAGATTGCTGAACATTGCATCTGAAAATTGCATAACCAGAAAACCATGTCTATATTATGGTTATAATATGCTTTTCTGAGAAATTTCAGAGAAAAAAATCCGTTGAAGAAGATATCAATCTCTTCTCAATAAAAGGAACAGAAGAAAGTCTTTGATGGACAAGATTTGGCAAATGCCCTGTCTTGTGAGGAGTCCGTCAGGGTTCAGTACTGATCCGTTGCCTTTTCTTCATACATATCAACGACATTATGAAGCAAAACAAGTCTCTTCGCCCATCGTACAATTGCAATCCAAAGAGCAAGCATATAACACCAATGTAAGGCCTCAATGAGAATACTGTTACATGAAATAGTTCAAATAAGGGCAGCTTTAGGTACACACTAAATCAATACAACTATCAATCCAGTGTTTTACCAAAATACTACAGCAACTTACTTGGCCAACGCTACAACGGCGCAGACGTTTTTTTTCACTAATTTATAGAATAAAAAAAAACACCCAATTCCATAAAGAGATCATAAATGTATGCTGCCATATTCACCAATAAATTACAATCCCTCACCCGTTTCCTTGCACCATAAGAATATGCAAAGGTTTACCATCCGAAGTTTAGACCTAGCATCATGTAAGTCTGAACAGCAACCAATCATCTACAATTAACTAAATTCTACGTTTTCAGCTATAGTATTTTTCCATAAATGTAAAAAAATCACTAGTAAACATTCTTGCACAGAAATCATTTATTTTACCAAATGTGCCTCCTATCATATTAGTATTCAACAGGTTGAATAAAAGGAGTATCCCTTTGATGTAGATGTATTGAGGGAGAGGGTTTGCTGTTTTTCTGTTCTGTTCTTGTAAAAAAAATTTAATGAAACTTCCAGTTAATTATTGAACGCCTTTTGTTTTTTTTTTTTTGGAAATCAGTATCAAAATGTATTTTTAGAAAATACAAACAAGCTTTCAAGTTCAAAGATCAGTCCTTAAATTGTGGAGATAATGATCAGTATCCATCGAATGTCTCTACTAACGTCTACTGATATGAAAAAAAACAGTTAATATTGACCAAATGACTCAACTGCATCCACACTTCTTACGGAGTTTGTGAATTTGGACACGACCGTACAATGACTCAACCGTAATCGAGGGAAAAAATGTAAACAATTGGTGGTGACACGGCCGTACACCGCAGATTTTTGACAAATCGTTTTACATGCATTTACAGGTAAAATCATAGTTTCTGAGTATGCTGATCGAAATGTTGGGTACAAAAATAGGGTGTAAGCATCCACCTTTGTTTGGGAAAGTTGATTGACTCGATGTAAAGTTCAATCAAACATCATAATTTCGCTTCGATTCTTTAAAGCACTTCGGACTCTCAGTTTGGACATAAAATACAAGTTTATATGTGAACGTTGGTCTGTGACGCTTGGTGTGGATACTCCCCATTATATTAGGGTTCTGTACAGTACCACAACTTCACGCAAAACGAGATCAGGTGAGTGAAAAGGAGAAAAAAACTAGGTGTCTACCTAATCGGGCTCGGATGACCCGCCATCTTATTATGACTCAACAAAAATTGCCGTACAGGTTACAAGACAGTGATTTTATGGTTTTAACTGAACTTTGACTTTTTACGATATGATAGGGTGATATATTATTATATTTCATTGACAATTTAAAGCCTGTGTATATAATCCGAATACCTGTCTGTAAATAGTCAACAACAATTTTTCACATTTCATTTCGCATGCGCACACACATACGTTTTTAAGTTTTAAGTTTAAGTACATTTTAAACAAATTTAGTGGTGTTCCTACTTCAGGAAGCTTATACATAGAAGAAGAAGAAGGTAAATACGTTTTTATTATGATCATTATTTTTTGTTATTACTTTTTTGCCATTATTATCAAGGGTGTGTATAAATTGGTATTTTTCGATAAATATACAATAACTTCAGAAAATAGTATAGTGTTTTTGTAATAAACTCTTCATTAAAATACATGTAGAAATCAAAGAAGCACGAGTATTCTTGTTATCTTCGTTGTTGTGCTATAGGAAATGGTCAAATGAAATTCAGTGAATCTAACGCATTTGTCTATATTTCAAAGGTAACATGGTAGCTAATTTTATTTTAAATGGAATGATTATTGATATCAGACAGGAACATTTTAAACTTTTAGTCATATAATTACTTGAACATACCGACATATAACGACTAGACAGGATCATATTTGTAAGTATATTATCTGAACCAACCTTTTTTATTTCAAGTACAAAAATACCAAAGTTGCAAAAGGATATGGTATTTATTTTCTCACAGCAATATTTCGCAAATTCTAAATGACGGAAATATAATTTGCGACTGACGCTATACTTTTTTCTCTGAAACTGACAATCCAACTCGTTGCTTCCTGCTTATTTTGCGTAATTTTGATTTCAATAAATCATTTTCTGGAATGGAATGGTATATAATCACCCTAACTAAAAGCTTGGAAATGTGCAGCAGTGAGTGTGTCTTCTGATACATGTATAAATTTTTAGAAGGTTATTTTTATTTTTGTTTAATTTTATTATCAAAAATCAGTTCATTATCCCCGCACTTTCGAAGAAAGTTCGGGGATATTGTTATACCTTCCGTCTGTCCGTTCGTCCGTCTGTCCGTCCGTCTCGGCGTCACACTTGATCTTTTATGGCATCGCACAGACCTCTCATTTACGTGTCTTTGGGTTCTGGTTCTTGTTGTTCATCTGAAAATTTGGTGGTTTCTTTTGGAATCACTTGGTTGATCTTCTGTTTTCATCCACCTTCAACACAACTGAGAATTTAACGGACATCGTTTCGGATAGAGCAGATTGTCCTAACTGACTCACATTCAGTCATATTTTGATGGGCCTCCGAAGAGTTTTTGTATTTTATGTATATAGTTTGTTTTTGCACCCTGTAAATATGTATAGCCCATGGAAGGCAGTGATAAGTACGTATGTACTCACGGTTTCCACAAGCAGGAAGTAGGCTAGGAAATGGGGAAGGCAATGATCACGTTAACATGGTTCAATGCACATGCACTTGTTTAATAAAAAATGTCAGTCCCTCCCTCAGCCTGTGGTTCAATGTTTCCCCCCTACGTCTTAGCTAACGTTACATGAATGTGCTCCTACATAGAGGAGGAATATTCAAGCGCAACAATAAGCATATATAGAAATGTGTTATTCATTGACAAAGATAAAAATAAATTAAATTGATTCTTACAATCCTTTATGAGAGGTATGCTGTACCGTGTTTTACAATTAAAATAAAGTATGCCGTATCACATCAGCCTGTATGCCGTACCATACATTTTTTTTCTTGAAAGAAATAGCCACAATGACTTGCCAACAAGATATAATTTTCTTCCCCTTTTGTGACGATTGGTATGTAGAACGGTCTGTGCAAATTTAAAGACGATCAGACAAAAACAAACAAAGTTATATGGGGAAAAATGCGTCGTCACACATTTTCCGGCAAACTTGAATTATTTTTGCATTTGAGGAAAGACTGGCTGGCAACTGTTGCGGTGTTCATTGGATTTATATATCATTTATCCATATTCTCTACTTAAATTTCGGGATATATTGCACTATCAAAAAGAAAACAAATACAAAACATACCGTTGTTTGACGTTTTGTCATCTGCAGTATGTAGTATCAAAAACAACTCATCGGACGTATGCCATCTAGCACGTACCCATCTGCCGTATGCCAAAAAGCACGAGTATCTGGACTACCCACCGTGGTCAACTGCGATTAAGACGTGTTACACTACTTCTTGCTTTTATGCTAATTTCGTACAAGCATTCGGATTTCGTTTGGTTTTATGCATTTTAACATTTTTTCTAAATTATGGATTTCCTTTGTTTGGGTTCTAGTGCTGCTGATGAGGAATAAATGTCCAAAATGGCCATACAGCTCATTAAAGTTTTTGCAGCTGGAGTTAACATGTGTTATGGTCCCATGTTCATTTACTCCATACCCTTTCGTAAAATAAAAAAGCATGCATATATATGCTAATAAAACTTGTAGTAGAGATACAGTAGTATGTCCAATACACTAAGAGGTACGAGTCAAATACAGTACTTGTGTAACTGATAGAACAATCCTAGGTGACACCGAGTTAAGCTTTTTTAAAAAGCTTCCCGGTTTATAGCCATCAATACATTTATTGGGCATATATATATGTAACAAAGAAATAAATAACTGGAATGATTGTTCAATATGTGATAAAATGTACTACACCCTACTATAAAGCTCATATTGTCTACATTTATTGACAAATATATACACGCAATTAGTTTTACAAATATACTGGCATCCCTAGTCCTACGAATCCATACCCGTGTGTATGGATACATTTATAAACCGTAAAAAATGCTTTATATCAAAATATTAAATTTCAACCTGTTAAACGAAATTTTATGAAATATTCACACAATCTTTGGTTTAAAGCTGCGACAAAACAGTTTCAATAGTGTTCGGGCGGTAGATATAAAATTATGCACATAGCCCTTAGATAATAATACCAGAGAAAATCTGCTGATCGGATCAGATTCCGACCTTTTTAAAATACAGTTTGACGGATTCCTAAAGTCACCATGGCAACAGGGAATAAAGAAATGATTGCTTTTCCCTATGCCAGTTGACTCCAATATAGCTAGTTTGGGTATTTGTCGTCCCTTACTTGTCCACGGCTGTATTTCGCAAACTGATTACATTGAAGGCAATGAAAATGTAAACATATATGAGGCAATCAGTTCATAGTTAAATTCAAGTTTTTCCAATGTCTCCTCGAATGGTTTATATCAATGTGCAAATCAGCGGGATTACGGGGACGACGCACATCATTTAGCACCAGCATTACGCGGGAACTTCTGACCAATGAGCAAGCTTTGTTTTCGTTTCTGCAGACATGCTTGCAGCAAACCATTCTAGTACCCGATTTCCATGGAAACCGGGAATAATTGAAATCGGCCTGGCGGATTCGGACCTTGACCAAATTACTCGTGTAGAAAAATTATCTGTGTAACGGGTGTTACAGGACAGTTCTATGGTTAGGGACCGACCATTTAACCTGAAGGGGGGGTTATGGTTTTTTTTTCTGGACAGAAAATTTTTTTCGCGCTTCGTGCGAAACAAATTATTTATTTTTTGCACGCGTATCAACAAAATATTTTTTTTCAAAATTAACATTATTTTTTTGGGCAGAAAGCCTCATTCAGAAAATTTTTTTTCATCATTTTGGCAGCCAAAATATTTTTTTCACATGAAATCAGATCCAAAATATTTTTTTAGAAAAAACCATAGCCCCCCCCCTTTCAAGTTAAATGGTCGGTCCCTTATACTTGTACTGTATCTGTATTACATATTATTAGAGAAAAACAGTAAATAACATTCGAATAGTTGTATTATGGATCCCGTTATAGGCCCCTTTAATCATCAACCTTTTAATTAGCTGTGAGCGCGCCCATCCGTATAAAACTAAATCTAATTAATTAAAATGATCTCTCAGACTGGTAACACATATTTCGATTAAAATACATATTAATTCCATTCGTGATAGTAGCATTTACAAAATAAGAACGTTCAAGAGAAAGTAAGTGAGTCATTCTACCGAAAATGCAGGTTTTTGTCCACGGCGTTAAAATAGCAATATTGATGAAATTCTTTATTTTTTACACCTGGCAAAGAATGTTTTGGGAAGATAACCTTATTTTCTTCCATTAAATGCATCTTAATTGACTTTTTAATAACAAGAGTGATTTTTTAAGCAGTTTAATTACCCCGAAACCCCGGAAAATGGTTTGTCCAGAGCTAGATTGTCCAACTTCACAGACGCACAAAAATGGACCAATGAACAACAAGTCATATTAATTATGTCCAAATATAAGAATAGAACACAAAGTAACAACAAATGACAGTTTTACTTGAAATTAAGGTTATTTTGTATAAAATTTTAAGGTTTTTAGGTCTGTCCAGACTTTTAAATTCCTTGCTGTTACTATGGAATAATTTTATGTTTACTAAAACGCCGATCTGAGCCTGATCATTTTACCACAATGCACCTGTAGAAATTCACAACCTGCAGCAATTGGAACATGGGACAGGTTTGTAGAGCGCACTAATTTAAAATCATAAGACATCAAAGGTAGGAACTACTGCTATAGTGCATTTTTGATTTCAGTGATGTTACCAGCTTTTTTTACAGTAAAAACACATATCTTTTGCACAACATTACACTATATTAAGTATAATGTGGGTACATTAAAAATAACATTTAAAGATTGTGAATCAATCATAGGGTTTTCCTGGAAAGTTTGAAAAATATCGAAAAGTTCAATTATGTTACCTTCTGTCCTGTTACCCTTCATAAAGTAACAGGAGGGAACAAAATTTAGTTTTTTCAATGTTTTTATTTCATTTAAAGACTAAACAAGGGTCATATAAACGAATGCTTTAAGCAATAATTATAACCAAATATTTCAATGCTTTCTGATCAGATTTAGAAATATTATAGGTGTGTACAAAGTAGGAAAAACTCGGATAAAAGTAACAGCACAGAATCTTAAGATGTAACAGGAAGGAAAAAAGAACAGTTAATTACAAATTTATACAGGATTTTAAAAGGATTTTGAAAAAGGGGAGTACACTGAATAAAAAAATTTTTTTTTTTCATTTTTCAAACAAAATATGTAAAATATGTTTACTAATCGACACAACTAGAAAAAAGTGGGAAAATTGAATTTTTATGAACAGTAACAGTATGGAAAAAATTGGTAACAGCACAGAATATAAAAGTAACAGGAAGGAAGAAAATCTTCCATCCTGTTACTAATAGTCCTTTTGCTACAGTGAATTCTATGCTGTTACTGTTATTAAATTTGCAAATTTATTCTTAAGATCTTATGAATTAAAATAATACTGCTTTGTGAGTAAAGCTTATCTAAGCTCTAGAGCATTCTCTACCAGATAAATTCATATCAGTTTGCAAAACAATTCTAGGATTTCTGGAAAAATGTTTGAATCATTAACCAAATTGAAAAAAATGCTAACCGAACGTCATAGGTACTGGAAACAGGTATGTTTTTCTATAATTATTTATATAACATGAAATTCAGAATAGATTTTATCAAATATAATCATTTCTCTTAACGTTTATCAAAGAAAAATAAATTCACACTGTCTTTTTCTCCTGGTTTAGACATTTTAAAATGTTGATCATACTGGTAACAGGATGGAATCCTCACGTTAGTACCTTTTATTTTTGTTACTATAGCAACAAGTCAGGTGAAAAATACAAAGTACAGATAGTAGTTTTGTAAAGCTGAATAATCTTTCTTTCGTTAAAGATATTAAAGTGTTCATTTAAACCAACTTTATTTTTGAGTTTTCTTGCAAAAAAACCTGCAGTTTCGGTAGAATGACTCAAGTAAGGATCGAACCGTCAGTCTAAAACGAATAATTCAGGGCTAATGCATGGCAACTTCAGAAAAAACAAAGAAAGTAGAACATAACATGAGTACGACACAGAAAAGAATATTGAAGACACAAAAACACACAAAGATTAACAATATGGACCAAATAAAAAACTATGGGTAAGATCAGGTCCACCCGGGTAGAGTAAGCATTTCCTGCTTCTACGGTAACTTTTGTAATAACGTAACAGTGTTATTATTAGTCCATGGGCTGGAATAACCTCCGTGCACCCCCACCCCCACTTATGAACCCCACCCACTGTTTTCAGTCTTTCTCAACCCCATTTTCAAAATTAAACATGTTAACATACCATAACCTGCATGCATTGTTGGAACAGGCACCTTTTTTTAGAACCTCCCAACGAAATTTGGGAAAATTTCGTTTTTGATAAAGTTTTTTTTCAATTGCTTCAAATTGTTTGTTGATTGGTACCTTTCAGTTATGAAAATAGAATGATAGCATATGGTATGCGTTTTACAAATATTCCACATAAGTATCATTTCTATACCCGAATACGTTATAAAAATTAAAAACCTTACACCTACCCCTTCGAAATGTTGACGTAAATTTAAAGATTTTTCTCGAAACTGTATAAGTTCTATGGCCCTTAGAAACCAGTATATTTCTTGCAATTGTTTTTTAGTCTTTTAATGCCCTTTCTTAAAAATTAAGCATGTTAACATAATGTTAATATGTTTTGAATGACCAAACTATCACTTTTAAATAGGCAAATAAAACATATCTTTGAATATTTTCCCTTTTTTGCCTCATCTTAACTCTGGGTGGTTCAAGTATAAAATGAAAGTAAATGATATCTTCTTTACAACTAGTACAAATTATAGCAATTTTGAAGTAATATAAGCTTCCTACATCTATTAAACTTGCCCCTGCCCCAACAAACCTATAAGATTGTCAATTTTTTGTCCATGTTCGCATAAAAAACCCAGAACACGCAAATTGTGTGTTGTATATGACAATGATGCATGAATTATTTTGTGATTTTTCATTTTAACAGCCATTTGTTGACTTAAATTCAATATTTTGCCCGAAATTGATGAAAAACGGGCATTTTCTACATTTCAGATTTGTCCAAAGTTCACTGTTAAATCGGTATACATGCAAAATCTGGAGATATGCCAATTAATTCTTCTTAGGGATATATAAAACATTACTTACAAAAACAAGGAGTGTAAAAACATTACTTACACAAACAAGGAGTGTTTAATGTGATTATGAATGCCGAAAATTTTACCCCTACCCTAACAAATTTTCCCTACAATTGCCAATTTTTTTCTATGTTTGCTTAAAAATAACCATCATACGCAAAATGTTTGTTGTATAGGACAATGTTGCATGAATTACTATATGATTTGGCATTTTAAAGGCCATTTGTCGACTTAAACTCAATATTTTGCCCAAAATTGATGAACTTTCATCCAGATTTGTCCAAAATCCAATGTTTAATCGTTATATACTACACAACAAAAGAAACGATACACAAAATTTATCAAAAATATATATTTTACTTTCTTTCAGAAAAACCATGGTTGTAAACAAAATGATTTTTGCACGTCAGAATGAAAATTATGCCCCAAAATGTCTCTTACAATTTCTGAACAATTTCTGGTCACGGTCAAGGGATTCATATTTGTAGACGTTAATACTGAATATGTCAACATTTTGCTTTTACCAAACTGTCATATTTTCGAACCGACTGACTTTAAACATCTGTTGCTATGTCGACCATGAATTTCCATTTCCAATTACCGTTCCCGTAAGTGTAAAGCGCGTGTTACGCGATCTTGACGTTGCGACATCATACAGGACCTGCTGTCACATGATTTATCATTTGATGAGCATGTTTGCTATTGATTAATCCGCAGTCTTTACTTTGTTCTTCGTTTCAAATAATATTGAATTGCGAGGGCAAAAATCAAGATCGACGATTTTAGCGTGCTAATTCATTGTCAACGTTGATTTTGGATTGAACGAGGCATCGAAATGAGACAATAGACCATATCCGAGCTGCAGTATCAGGATTTACCGGGCCTTTTTTCAACACGTCATAGTATAGAAAACGTCACGTCATAAAGCCTTAAACGTCATTAAACTGGTCACATGGGGCGGACATGTTTGTGACGTAGGGCGGACAAACAACAACTGGTCAAGCTAAATACTAACTCGGATATGGCCTATTGTATTCCACTTTTTAAAATGGCAAATTGTTAATCTGATAAAGCTTCCCAATTATTAATATCAAACAATTTGAATTTTCCATCACTTAACGGCGAACTCGATCATTGGCCGAACAACTACCAAACCGGATTTTCATGGTATCCGTTTAGGAATTGATTTGAAAAGGGAATAAATAAATGCGTTTTAACGTTGAATACATTTTTAAACTAAAATAAAAACTGTAAATTGCGAACTACAAAAATATTTACAAAATTAATTGTGTATTGTTTCTTTTGTTGAGTTTTATATATGTCAAATCTTGAGGATATATCTGCAGATATGCCAATTAATACGAGACTTTCGAATCATGTTCAATCTGATAACAGATCTATTTTATATGTAAAAATCAAAACATTAATTCATTGAGAGGGAATCACGAATTAATGAACACTGTTGAGCTAAGGGTGAAACTTTGAAACTTTATTATTTGATCAAACGCCTATTTCTACATTTGACAAACATATTCAATGGCGTTGTACAACAAATCATTTAAAGTAATATACATAAGAATGAATATATATATATACACACATATAAAACATACAATAGAACCATACAAGTAAGAATAATATATGTACATGTATCCAAATCAAAACAGTGAAAAATAATATGATTTTAACCGATTTTTAAAGATATCCAAAGACTTACTACTTTTTACTCTCACTGGTAGATCATTCCATAATTTTGGACCTATGAAACTAAAACTTCTGTCGAAGGGTGATTTATGTTAAATCGATTTGTGGCGCTTCGGGTTCCTTTTTTTGCGTCAATTAAAATTAAGTTAAAAATTGTAATATAGGAAAAATTAAAAATGCACTTCTATTTCATTAATAATGTGTTTTTTATGTGGTATATATTTATTTCAATAAGTTTAGAGATCCAGTATTCCTTCTAACTGGTATCCGAGGCGATCGTTTCCGCCTTCAATTACACGAGAGTTCCTATCTCGAAGGTCCCGTATTGTTCTAAGCGATACATTAGTTGTCTTACAACATTGCTTAGAAAAACAAGGAGTATTTAATGTAACTCTGAATACCGAAAATATTACTCCTACCCCAACAAATTTTCCCTAAAAGTGTCAATTTTTGTCTAGTATGTTCTCATAAAATCAACTCAAACATGCAAAATGTGTGTTGAATATTGCAATGTTGCATGAATTGCATCACGATTTGGCATTAAAACAGTCAATTTTTGACCTAAACTCAATATTGTGCCCGAAATTGATGAAAAAAGGGAATTTTCAACATTTCAGATTTGGCCAAAGTTCACTGTTAACCCGTTATATATGGCAAATCTGGAGGATATACCTGAAGATATGCCAAGTTATTGTTCTAATCGATACATTAGTTGTCTTAAAACAGTGTTAAGAAAAATCAAGGAGTTAAATGTGACTCTGAATACCGAAAATCTTACCCCCACCCTAACAAATTTTCCCTATAATTGTCAATTTTATGTCTTTGCTCGCATGAAAATAACCAGAACACGCAAAATGTGTGTTATAGATGACAATGTTGCATAAATAACATCATGATTTGGTATTTTAACAGCCATTTGTTGACTTATATTTAATATTTAGTCCCAAATTGATGAAAAATGGATTTTTTTCCCTATTTTTCAGATTTGTCAGAGATCCCTTTATCATCGTAATATATGTCAAATCTGGAGGATATATCTGCTAATATGCCATTTTATTGTTCTGTGCGATTCATTAGTTGTCTTAAAACAGTGTTAAGAAAAATAAAGAGTGTTTAATGTGACTCTTAATATCGAAAATCTTACCCCTACCCTGACCCTGACAAATTTTTCCTAAAATTGCCAATTTTTTTCTCTATGTTCGCATAAAAATAACCAGAACGGGCAAAATGTGTACTGTACAGGACAATGTTGCATCAAATGATTTGGCATTTTTACAGCTATTAGTTGACTTTAGCTCAATATTTTGCCCAAAATTAATGAAAAATTTGAATTTTCAACATTTCAGTTTGTCCAAAATCCACTGTTTAATCGTTATATAATGTCAAATCAGGAGAATATATCTGCAGATATGCCATTTTAATTGTTTTAAGCGATACATTAGTTGTCTTACAACATTGTTTAGAAAAACAAGGAGTGTTTAATGTAACTCTGAATACCGAAAATCTTACCCCTACCCCAACAAATTTTCCCCACAATTGTACTTTTTTTTGTCTATGCTCACATAATTATAACTCAAACACGCGAAATGTGTGTTGAATATTGCGATGGTGCATGAATTGCATTATGATTTGGTATTTACACAGTCATTTGTTGACTTAAACTCAATATTTTGCCCGAATTTGATGAAAAATGGGAATTTCAACATTTCAGATTTGGCCAAAGTTCACAGTTAACCTGTTATATATGGCAAATCTGGAGGAATTATCTGCAGATATGCCAGTTAATTGTTCTAAGCGATACATTAGTTGTCTTAAAACAGTGATTAGAATAATCAAGGAGTCAAATATTACTCTGAATACCGAAAATTTTACCCCTGCCCAAACAAATTTTCCCTAAAATTGTCAATTTTATGTCTATGTTCGCATTAAAATAACCAGAACCCGCAAAATGTGTGCTATAAATGACAATGTTGCAAAATTAACATCATGATTTGATATTTTAACAGTCATTTGTTGACTTATACTCAAAATTTAGCCCCATTTTTTCTCGATATTTCAGATTTGTCCGAAGTTCACTTTTAAACCGTGATATATGTCAAAATCTGGAGGATATATCTGCAAATATTCCATTTGTTCTGTGCGATACATTAGTTGTCTTAAAACAGTGTTTAGAAAAACAGAGAGTGTTTAATGTGACTCGAAATATCGAAATCTTAACCCTACCCTGACAAATTCATCCTAAAATAGTCATTTTTGTCTATATTCGCACCAAAATAACTTAAACACACGAAGTCTACATTGCATATAGCAATGTTGCATTAATTTTATCATGATTTGTCATTTTCAATCCTACTTGTCAGATAACACTCAATATTTTGAACATAACTGATGAAAAATGGGAATTTTCAGAATTTCAGATTTGTCCAAAATTCACATTTAAATAGTTGTATGGGGCAAATTTGGAGGATTCATCTGCAGATATGCCAATTCATTGTTCTAACCGATACATAAGTTATCTTAAAACAATGTTTAGAAAAAAACAGGAGTGTTCAATGTGACTCTGAATACCAGAATTTTACCCCACCCCAAGAAAATGATGCTTAAAAGTCCCCAAAATATGCCTGTCTGTGTATATATATTAACAAAACATACCTTTATTTTTACTTTCTTTAAAAAAATACATTTGATATATCGCGATTTACAATTTTAACGCTAAAATATTGGTAAAAGTTAATATTTTGGGTGATTTTCGTGAATAATGGGAATTTTCAGCATTTCGGAATTTTACAAAATTCAAAGTGATATATGGGAGTCTCTGTGTATTTTTGTGTTTGAAATGGTATGTTATTGGACCTTTATACGGTGTTTAAGCCTTTCAAGCTGAATAAAATGAAATAAATTGTGTTGATTTTTAATTTTTTTTTGGGGGGGGGGGG
>MJUU01061748.1:0-13136 GCA_002080025.1 Modiolus philippinarum | reverse complement strand
TTATATGCAATACGGGACTTTCGAGATAAATAAATAAATAAATAAATAAATAAATATCTTTATTTAGAGAGAGTAACTTATTTGGATTGAACCAATTTTCAATAAGGCTCTCTATATAACAAACAGAAAAAAAAAAAAATATATATATATATATACATATAGATAAGAGCAAATATAAAGAAAGCAATAACATATCAATATACAAGTAATATACACAATCATTAGCTTAATAGCAAAAATAATACAATCTATTAGAAATTTAACAGTTTATAAACATTTTTAAATTCATGGACAGTTTTTGAGTTTTTGATAGCATTGGGTTGAGAGTTCCATACTTTTGGTCCACTAAAAGAGAAACTTGTTTTATATATTTCCGTATTTGGTTTTGGGACAAGAAAATTGTCTGATGATGAAAATCTGGTATTGTATGATTCATTGCCTTTTGCAGAAACAAGTAGATTTGATAAGTATTCTGGGGCTAATTTATTTTTAGATTTATACACCAATAATGATATAGGAACTCTCGTGTAATTGAAGGCGGAAACGATCCCCTCAAATACCAGCGAGACGGAGTGACTGGATTCTTGACACATGAAGTAACTAGAAAACAAGAGGGGACTTTAAAAACATAAGTGGATGATATAAATCGGATAATGGTTTTTATGAAATAAAAACGATACGCTAGGCTATGGAATAGCCTTGGATAGAAAATTGCGTGTTTGATTGACAAGGGCGTGGTGGCTTATGAGGTATTTGTATACTCAAATCAATACTTAAAGTAAACCTTTCTCGGTACTTCTTTGTAATTTCTTCTATTGGTCTGCACATGTGATAAAACAGTCACTGATTCGATCAAACCTCTCATTTTTTGCCAACAGCAACTCAAAGTAGTTTCGTTCTTTTGTTTTTGTTTTTTGTTTGTTTGTTTTTTTTTTTTTGCATTCTCCTAGGGTGTTGCTTTTTTTTAATCTTTTATCCCTCAACAGAGACAAACTTTATTAACTAAAATGTATACATGTATTGAAGCAGTGCATTTGTGTAAATGCTTTCTAGCAATTCTGAGCATTTAATACTTCAACTATGGCTTCAGGTTTCACAGACAATCCTCACAACCAATGTAACTGAGGAGTTTTTCTAGCGCAGCATGCTATGACCATGCACAACATGTTGACAACAAATAAATATGCACATAGTTAGTACTTGCTTAATTTAATGTGATTGATACAATAATAAACCTTTTACAACACACACAAATAAACACCGGTAGCTCTTTATTCTTCCGCAAAAAATGCAATTCTATCTCTTTCCACCTTTCGTTCTCCATTGCCTAAGTATCACAACAAACTACAATCACGCTTTGTTTAACACAATTTAAAAGTCTTTTATAGTATTAGCTAGGCTATGGAATAGCCTAGTTAGCTAGGCTATGGAATAGCCTAGCTATATAGATAGTTCTTGGGGGGAAATTGAGGAGAATGCATGCGCAGAAGACTATTGACCAATAGAAATTTTAGATTCTCGAAAATCAAAATGGCGTCCAGTTTCGTCCTGACAAAACGGGGCGGGGTTTAATTTTTCTGTTTCCTTGTGGAAGTTGAAAAGTATTATAAACATTTACTATAGTGGTACTGGGAACAGGTTTGTAGAGGATGATGGGATTGGTATTGCAATATCGCTTAGCCAGATTTATAAATATAGATATGATAAAAAGAATAAGAACAGTAATGTATAAATTTAAAACCAGAAAATAATAAATAAAGATGAGGTATTGTGCAATAATCAATAATATACAAATACTATAAAAGACTTTTCAATCATGTTAAACAACAAGGCTGTCATTCGGTTACGCCGATAAAAATGATCGTGAGGGATTTGTAGCGGCGGTTAAGTCTTGAGACCGGATCGTGAGGGATTTGGTGACGCCATCGTGAGGGATTAAATTGACAATTATTGTGAAAAAAACTTGATATTTTGAAAAAGGAGAGAACTTACTGGGAAAAAGAAACGTGTCTGTCAAAATGATTATTATCAGACAATCGTTTGGGACCAAAAAATATTTAAAAGGTACAACATGCTGCTCAGAATTACAAAAGGCGACGTTGAACCGTACTGACTTTTTGAAGATTCGTAGCACATTTTTTGCTCTTTTTGAAAAAATGCCTTTGATCGGTGTTCGAATTTGTGCTATAACGTTTATTCCTTATATAATGCTTACTAATTATGGGTTTGCTTTTTGTACTAGGTAAACGATAGATACACAAAATATGATTTTGTGCATTTCCATCCAAAAATGATCGTGAGGGATGAGGTGACGAAATTTATGATCGTGAAGGATTAAGCTTAACCATGATTGTTAGAAGAGAAATGTGTTTTTTTTTTTCTTTTGCTCACCTATTCATTTTTGTATATGTGCGTGTCTTTATTTTTCTTTACTGTGCCGTGCTTATGTTATGTCTTTGTTTCTTTGTTTTTATGATGTTGCCATTGTCCTTAGATTGTTCGTTTAAGACTGACAGTTCGGTTCTCACTATGTTCAGCAGTATTACGATATCAAAAAGCACATTAAACAATGATAAGAAGCTATTTTTAAGTATTTTCAAAAAGTGTAGTAGTGTTTATTATTGCATTATTCTTGTTACCGCGGGAAGCATGTGAATATGTATTCACTATTGAATCAAATTGTCGGATTCCTGAATTCTTGTCGTTTTCGTCTATGGTCTCAAAAAAGATTTAAACTTAATGTTTCCATATAACTTCATACCATAGTTACTGTGAATTTACTTTCTGTATATGCGCATTTCGACAGCTTATGTCTTTTCAATGCAGATAAATCTAAACGTTTGGAAGACAATATACTCAAAGATGTTTAAATACTGACAGAGAAAAAAATAATCAATATGATCTAAATGTAAAGCCAAAATCAGCTAAGGACAAAACTTTGCAAGAGGGAGATACTCCTTACTTTTCAAAAAAAATTTACAAAAATTTAGATATTCCAAGTAATTCAAGTGAAATTCGATTGACCTAGAATACTGGAAAAGCTCTTAAAGGGATTCATGTATGCTCTATACACATTTCAGTTATGGTGTAATTGTGCTTGAGAGAATTTCTCATATGGATGCACAAGCTTATCTTAAGTTTTGACATTTTTATTGTCTTTTTAATATCAAATTGTTATTCTGGCCACCTGTTTGTTGTGCCCACATCTCATGATTTTATTATGCTAAGTGTTTCTTACTTTTATCTCGATAACTGCCCTGTGTTTGTTTAAGTGTTGTGATAGTTTTCTGTTATTCTTTTGTCGGGCAACGGATGACAGCGATTGTACACTTTGCCAGTTAATTTTATGTTTGTTGACAACAATGCATTCATTCATGAATGATAAGCATGTCTCGACAGTTAGCAATGAACTCCACTCAAGCGGTGCTAGGGGCCGTCTTGAACCTACTATGAGGTATGAGCAAAGCTCAATGTTGAAGGCCTTATGGTTATTTCAAGATGAAGAACAACAATAGAAGCTTTGTTCCATTGCTTTATATTTAAAAAATGTATTTGTAGAGGTTTGTCTCATATAAATTTACTCCATATCCCTTCATTTCTTATTTTAGGTTTCAATTTTATTTTTTGAGGCACACTAACCTTCCTTAGTAGTATAACGCGTTACCTCAGACCACTTTTGGCGAGGAGCCCCATAGTGCATTCTTTGTAAAATATTTTCATTTTCCCTCAATTTTCCCTAAAATATGCAAATTAGTTCAGGAGCGAATTTTTGTGCTAATATAGAGGGCGCTGCAATCGTTATTGACGAGGTGCTAAGTGTATCATTGACCTCGCCCTGTCTTAGGTATTGTCACTGGTTTTGCCTACTGGTCTCGCCCTACCTGTATCCAGGATACTTTGATAGGTCTTGCCTTCTACTCTGGTCTCGCCCTTCTTCTGTCTATGTCCACTGGTCTCGTGTTTATCCCAGCTTTGACCTTGCTTTTACCCTAACCCTTATCTATTTTTTACTACACCATAACCATTGTCTTTACAATCTAGTGACTAAACCCTTTTTTATAGTGTTGACCTAAGACCTTTGGCCTCGTCCCGATGCCTCGCCTTTGGCTTTGACTTCTCTAGTCCATAGTCTTGTCACTGGTCTCGTCCTACCTCTATTTAAGATACTTTCCTAGGTCTCGCCTTCTACTTTACCTTCTACTTTGGTCTCGCCCTTCTTCTGTCCATGTCCATGTCTCGTCTTTATTTTAACCCTAATCTTGCACTTATTCTTGTACTAATCCTAACTTTTTGTTGTTAGATCAGTAATTTTTTTTTATTCACGACTCACCCTAACCATTTTTCTTCTATACCTCCATAGTTACTTTCAATTTTCAAACTTATTTGAGGTTTCTCTCTATTATCTCTAACCCAAGTTGCTATGACAACTTTTATTTTTATTTATTCTTTTGTTAATACTTTTATTCTATAACTTATTCTTTTTTATTATATTTTCTTTTTGTTGATTATTTTTTCTTATTACTATATTTATTTATTATATCATTTTATTTCTTTTATTATTTTTAGTTTCATTTTCTTTATTTAATTTATTTATATTCTTAATTATCTATTTATTTTATTTATTATTATTATTTTTATCCTTGTTTACACATTTTAGTTTTTAAGGTTTAAGATTATGTATATACTATTTACCATATTTTATTTTATTTTATTGTCTTTATTTTTATTAGTATCATTTTTATTATAATATTAATTATTTCATTTTATTATTTTTAAATTGATCGGATTTTCATTATATTTGTTATTTGTTTATTTTATTATCATCATTATTTTATTTATGCAATTATTTTTTTTTATTGTTATTTATTTATAGTAATTAGTTTATAATTATTTTTTAATTATTCTATGTACCTATTCATTTATTGTATTCATTTTTTTTCAATATTTTTCTATTTATTGATTTTTTATGATTATTATGTTATTTGTCATTATATTATTGTGCTACTTTGTATACCAATTTTTGTAACAATAACCTTTAACCTCCATTACTATTAATGCTATATTTGCTAGGTCTATTGTAATATTATAGATCTCATTTAGGTCACTCTGCATTTATCCAGGCTTGTGACTGGCTATCTAAGAAGGATAGGCTGCATTACCCCTTCCTTTTTATCCCATCTGACATTATTTGTTGCAGCATGTTCTTTTTATTCATTTTGAAGGCGATTTGCTTCTTATTAGGGAAAATGTGACTTCTGACACGTGTATCTACAAAATTAGGTCTTTTTTCACTTCCGGTTGGTATGTTGACATGAATGACATCAATATCGTCTTCTTCTGTCCATTGGATTCTAGAACTTTTTCTGTTTCGTTGAGAAAAAGGTCACTAGTCAGTATTCTGTACACCCCCAGTTCGAAATCCACATGTTAGCTGTACGATAAATACTCAGATTTGTTTCATTTCATTTCTCCACAGTTTAACAGATAGGAGGCTGGGAAATTCGTGATATTCGGTTGTACACTTTGGTCTTGTTGAAGTAATTTGGTTTTTTCCTGGTGTTTTTGTCTTTGGTGGAAATGCAAATTATCTTGTCTTCGATATTTTAAACCACATACATCACATGGAAACAAAGTGTCATCGCTGTGCTTGTTTTCGTGTCGGTCTCGATTATTTTTTCTGGTAAACCGCTTGAAGCATACATCACAGGTAAATCCATTTGGTGTTTATACTGTCGGTGATGTTCTAACAGCTGGCTCTTTTTTGAAAGCTTTCTTGACACTCATCACAGCTGTACGTCTGGTTTTGCTGGTTGCTTTTTACATGTCGAACTAAACTCCGCATTTCAGTATACCTTTTCGAACATTGATGACAATCAAAACGTCGATTCTGGTCGTTCTCTGGCATTTTGCATCCGGCTCGCAGAATGGCAGTCTGGTGACTGAGATAGCTTGTCGGTCACGTCTTTATATAGTCAAAGTCATTTGTCTCGATGGCTGTGATTGTCGATTCATTCTNAAGGCCAAAGCTGGGATAAAGACGGGACCAGTAGGCAAAATCAATGACAACACTATGGACTAGTGAGGTCAAAGCCAAAGGCCAAAGGTCAATGACACACTTAGCAATAACGATTGCAGCGCCCTCTATATTAGCACAAAAATTCCCTCCTGAACTAATTTGCATATTTTAAGGAAAATTGAGGGAAAATGAAAATATTTTACAAAGAATGCACTATGGGGGTCCTCGACAAAAAGTGTTCTGAGGTAACCCGTTATACTACTATTGTGGCCAAGTTTGGTGCCAATTAGTTTCAGAGGAGAAGATCTTTGAATGTGTTTTCCCATAGGGTCCAATGTTAAAACTATATTCCCAGCTGGCGTCCATTTGTCCTTACAGCTTTTTTGTAAGGGACCACCTAAAGACTATTGTGGCCAAGTTTGGTTTCAAATTGGCCAAGTAGTTTCAGAGGAGAAGATCTTTGAATAAAAAGTTTACACCGGTCGGACGGACGGACGACGGACACAAAGTGATAGCAAAAGCTCACCCTGGCATTAGCCAGGTGAGCTAAAAAGTGTATACACATCTACTAATTATGGGAGACTTCAACTTATCTATCTATGGGAGACTTCAACTTATCTGAGGTAGATTGGACTAATTGGACAAGTAGGGACAAAGAGGGTGGGAAATCTATTGACGGTATAAGTGATTGCTATTTGTTCCAACATATAGCAAGATTTACTAGAGCAAGAATTAATTGCGAACCAAATATATTAGACCTGATTTTAACAAATGAAGAGGACACGATTGAGAACATTGTACATGAAAACCCCTAGGACAAAGCGACCACTGTTTAATTCAAGATTCAAGATTTATTTGTTAATATGACTCAGGCGCAGAGTGTAATATGAGAATACAAAGTGCATTGTAAATAACTAATATAACATATATTGTATACATAAGAAAAAGACAAAAATACATGTGAAAAATTAGATTTATATGTTACTACAGTGCAGATGGAGAGAAAACACAAAAATGGAACTATTTCAAAGGGGATTATGAACCAATGAGTAAAGAATTGGATATAAATTGGAAGAAAGAGCTCCATGGCATGACCTCAAATGAGATGATTAAAAAGTTGCTCTACTTGTATGATTCAGCTAAAAAGAAATATATACTACTGGTGAGTAACAGCATGCATGTTCAAAGGCTGAAAACATAACTTCATCCCACTGGACAAAAGGACAACAGAGAAAATAGAGAAAAACCGTAGATGATGGCAACGATACATGGAAACAAGGGAGGAAGGTAAATATAAGGAAGACATTAAAACACATAACCAAGCAAAACTTGTAAGAAAAGCTAAATTAGATATGGAAAAGGGATACTGCCAGAAATGCTTAAGAAAGACAAAAAAAAATGGCAGTATGTTAACTCTAAAAGAAAAACGAAGAGTGGCATCTCTGAAATGAAAATGAAATACAAGGATCAAGAGGGGCATGAGGCATGAGAAAATAACAAATAACAAAATACCGAGGTTTCTGTAAATTAAGTTCTGCATATGCATTAATAAGAGAGAGAAAGAAAAGGCAGAGGTACTATCAGAATTTTTACAAGTGTATTTACAAATGAGCCAGATGGAGATTTACCTACAGTCAATCTGATACCAGTGGACAGTGCATTTCATGACTACAATGTAACAATAGAGGAGGTGTCAAAGTTATTAAAAGAGCTAAATCAGAACAAATCAGCAGTTCCCGATGACCTACATCCAAAATACCTGTTTGAAGTTAAAGCCTCAATAGCAAAGCTACTTGCAATCATATTTAATGCCTCATTGGACTCAGGCCATGTACCAGACTTGTGGAAACTTTTGGGATATCGTAGCAATATTTAAGCAAGGTCAAAAATTGTATAGGCCTGTCATCCTTACAAGTGTGATATGCAAATTATCGGAAAATTCGTTAGGAACCAAATTGTTGAATACATGAAGAATTTTTTTAGCAAAATGCAATATGAATTCATATCGTGTAAATCCACTACCCTACAGCTGTTGAAGGTTATAGATGAATGGATAGAGATTTTGTATGATTGGGAACCATCGATGCGGTTTATATGGACTTTATGAACGTATTCGACTAAGTCCCACACAGAATGGAAAAATATGGCATAGAAGGGAAAGACCTGACCAGGGTCAGGGACTTTAAAGCAACAGAAGACAATGAGATTCAGTGAATGGACATACATCTGGATGTCACAATGTCATCAGTGGTAATCTAAAAGGAAGTGTGCTTGGTCCAATATTATTTGTTTTATACATAAACGATATGCCAGAATGCGTCAATGCAGCTGCTTACCTGTTTGCAGATGATACGAAAATATTAAAAGAAATCAAGAAATCCAACAACATAATTAGCCTGCAGTCAGATCTAAATAACTTACAATCATGATCAGATAACTGGCTGCTGAAATTTCATCCTAAAAAAGCAATGCCGTATGCATATCTAGTAAAAAAAGCCCCAATAACATAGAAGACCAGTATCATCTCTACGATAATGCAGGTAGTAAAAGTTAACCTTGAACAGTCTCACGGGGAAAAGGACATATGGGAATGGTAGATAATCATACAAATTTCTCACAATATATGCAAAATCAAACAAAACCAATAGCACCATGAGCTTAAGAAGATCATTCACATATCTAGACGAAAAAAGTTTCAAATACCTATTCCAAGCATTGATGAGACCACATCTAGAATATGCAGCAGCAATTTTGAGTCCATATGAACAGTGTGATATTGAAAGCATAGAAAATGTCCAAAGGAGGGCAACAAGATTAGTCCTATCTCTGAAGGACTTAGAATATCCACAGAGACTAAAACATTGAAAATGCCAACACTTAAGTGCAGGAGGTTATGAGGAGATATGATAGAAACATATAAAATGTTGTCAGGAAAATATGAGGAGGTAACCCCTGGGCTATTAATACTAGATGATGGGAACAGAACAAGACGACACACTAAATATTGAAAAAGAGGTTCAGTAGATTAAACATCAGGAAATGTGCTTTCCCTAACATAGTGGTTGACCCATAAAGTAATCATCCAGAATATGGCGGATGCTGAAAATATAGTTCAGTTTGAATCTGCTCTAGACAAGTACTAGGAAAATCAGGACATTAGACATGAGTACGACAAAGATCTCATTATAGCTACCAGAGCCGGAAGTTGTATAGAGAAACACTTTAAAAATAATGAAGTAGATGCGGATATAGGGGCTATGAACAGCCTGCGTCCACTATAGTTTGTAAGGTAAAGACTTAATACTTTTACACAGAGAGTAATAGATAAATGGAACACTATATCAACCAGCGTAGTAAACGTCATAACATTTAATGAATTCAAGACAGGACTCAAACATCAATTGGACTATTATATAACAAATTCAAACCATCTTGTTACTAGATGAAGCTTATGAAGTAGATGATACAGTTTGAGAGGGGTATAGAAGCATATGTTTGAAACCCTATGTTCCAGGTAAATTCTAGGAAAAGGCGATAGGCATTTTCAAAACTAAAGGTGAAGTGATCTTTATACTGAAGTTTAACCCCACCGCAATTTTTGCGCCTGTCCCAAGTCAGGAATATGTTGGTCATTGGCTTGTCCTTGTCTTCTTATAAAATTTTAGTTTCTTGATATTTGGGTTATTGGATGTGGTTTGTTTCCATTGATTTATTCACTTTTTTACCTTTTCGGGGCCATTTAGGGCTTACTATATGGTGTGAAGTTCCTCACTGTATTGAAGATCATACGGTGACCCCTAGATGTTTTGTTTTTGGTAGTTTTAACCTGGATATGGGATGTTGTCTCCTTGACATTTACCCCATTTCCTTTCTTTTTCATGGTTATACAAATGTTGACGATTGAAACTAAAGGATGGTTGCAAATGTTAAAGGCAGGTAAATGGATTTTTTTTAATCTAAACGGAATCTAAAGATTAACCAAAACCCTTCTAGTGGTTCAGAAGAGTAACACTGAAGAGGTGATCTTTGCCGAGAAATAAATGAAAGTCAAAGTCCATTATGACCCCTCTGTAGTGTCGGACAATAATTATATTCCTTCATGCACAACTTTTAAATTAAAGTAAAAACAGACAGACAAGATGATTCCTATACACCACTAAAGTTCGTTTGCGTAGTATAAAAGGCAACTTATTGCATATTTTGCCACAATTAGTTTCTACCTAAAATTTAGTTAAAATGTTGCCACCGTGTTCAACCATTTCACACAATTTCTTCGGAAGAATTTAATTTTTTACTGAAGAAACTTCAAACACTTTTGTCCTTGGGGAAATCCTCTTCAAAGTAAATGACTTTTATGTTCGTATCTCATCCGAGATTGAAATTATAACATCTGGTGACCTGATTGGTGATAATGAATACAACCAGTTACCAGGTGAGCGATAAAGGCTCATTTGAGCCTCTAGTTGAACTAGAGCTGTCGCCGATAGCAGCTAGTTATACCCCAGGTAATTGAACCCTGAATCAATATGGTAAGAGTAAATTTAAGTAAGTGTGGACACAGTCCAGTTGTGGACAAAGTACAAATGTGGACACAAGTATGGACACAATGATAAACCTCCCCCTTTTTTCCAGAAAATACTCAAAGACTAATTATCTCCCCTTTAAAAATTCAGACAAAACTTTATAACTTCATGAATATCTTCGGGTGGTGTACTACAACTGTGCAACATTTCATCAAAATCCAAGCAAGGGTTTAGGAGAGCATGTGCTGACGAGGTACGTGGACAGACAGACGGACAGTGTGATTCCTATATACCCCCAAAACTTCGTTTGCGGGGAGTATAAAACAACAATGGAGCATCAAATGACACTTCGCCAAGTTTCACAAAATTTCAAAGTTTCAATAGCATAACTTCTGAACCCCTTAGACCTCTGAGTCCAAAGTCGGACTAAACTCTCGACTTCAGTCTTGTGGTAAACAACTTGCATACTGTCGCAGGGATGCATTGTTGCATGACACGGATGTTTACAGACTAAACCGGAAATAAGCCCGTGCACGAGTTGTAAACGAGTAAACCCCAGAACACCCCATAATTCTACACAGTTGATTGTGAACTTCCACAGAATACAGACGCACTGCCAAGTTGCTGTTCTTAGTATTCCAGGCAGTGCGAGTTTACACCAGGTAATCATGGTTTAATTGGTATTAGACCTTGTGTGAATATATCACGAGGCCATTTTTCTGACATTGGTGTCAGAAGCAAAGGAAATTCGCCTGACAATTTGTCGTCTGTCGAATTTGTATTTTGACAGATTTTCGCGGGTTTGCCCACGTGGTTGACCATTTCATTTCATCGAGTGTGAATTTTTCGATGACGTGATTTATTTATTTCATACTCATTTGTTCAACTGTCATTTCATCGGGTGTGAATTTTTCGGTGACGTGATTTATTTATTTATTTATTTCATACCTACGTGGATTGAAGTTTTTTGTATCAATTTACGTGTTTTTCATCGGGTGTGAATATTTATTACTCGGTGATATTTTTCATTGATTTTTCAACCAGTTGTATGGCAACTTTTGGTTGAAATATTTTGCCCTACACACAATAAATTTGTTTGCATACACAAAACAAATTGTATAAACAAATTGCCCATTTTTCCATGTGATTTTTTTTCATGTGGGTTAGCATGGAAAAATTTTGATTGAAATATTGATATTTTGTCAGTAAATATATTGACGTTGCTGACAATATTTGCTGATATTTACTGATTGTTTTTGAGGGAGTTGTTATTTATTCCGCGTTCCGCAAGAATTTGAACTGCACAATTGCCGCACAATTTCAAAATGCCCAGCCCAATTTTCACTTGAGCATTACACAGTTATAAACTTGAGTGAAGGACTATTTTGAGCATTATTGGGTGACTTTTGATATTTAATACTGCTCGTTATTTACCAAATTTCATTTTTCAAACATATTTTTGATATTTTGGTACATTTTGGACATTTTTTC
Organism: Modiolus philippinarum; assembly: GCA_002080025.1. NCBI lineage: Eukaryota > Metazoa > Mollusca > Bivalvia > Mytilida > Modiolidae > Modiolus > Modiolus philippinarum. The sequence goes on along the minus strand of MJUU01061748.1, from coordinate 1,106 downwards.
AAAATTATTTCATTTATTTAAAGTGTTTCACTCGTGTGGCTAAGATGAGTTAGGCATTTTTGACAGTGTTGTGAAGGCGACCGCTCTCCCACTGTTCGAAAATCATACATACACGCATACATTTGCATTACAGTAAAATAACACAAACATTCTACTTTTTGACCTCACAGTAATTATAAATTGTGATAATTTGTGTGTCGGTAACCCCGACCGATTATTGCAATTTCGAAACATAAATATTTTTGAATTTATTTAAATAATTTAAACTTATTTTGCGATTGTGTAGTCGACGAGTAAAAAATGCATTGAAATTTTGATAAATAGAATACAAACTGAATTAGTTTGATTAAATTTTCTTATTAATTAAATAACTTAAATTTTGACTAAATAAGTTGAAATAAAAAGTTAAGTTGAATTTTGGAACAATTACATCGGTTTTTTGATATTTTCCGATAAACAAACATAAAATTTTAAAATTATCCCTGTTGTCATGGACAGCCATGGCGACTTACAGTAATTAATAATCGTTACTAAAAGGGGAGATAAATCAGTTTTAAAACAAATAAACCATTGTTACTACCAAAGGGAGATAAATCCCACAAACATAACAAGTTTACTATTTTCATTGTTAAATAGGACATAAATAGGTTAAACATTTAAATATGTCTTATTCAAATTCCATTTTTGATCTACATTTTTGATTATTGAAATATTTTTTCATTTTTGGTGAATAATTTTTCATCAGTGAAGTACTTTTTTTTCATTTTTGACTCACATTTTGGTTTGATTAGTGAAATATTTTCATTTTCATTGTAAATTTTTTTTCACATTTTTATATATTTCACTAAATTTTTGATATTATTTTTTGGATTTTGTTGTTTATATTTATTTTGATATAAACAAAGATAAACATCATAAATAGACACATTAATTAAGACAATTAGGATATAAACATTATTTGCACAGCGCAGGTACTTCTTGCCTTGTAAGTAATATATAAAACATAAATTTTTGTTCAATCATAGGCTATAAGGATATTATTTATACAGCGCAGGTGCTGTTACAACCGTTTTTGTAATAAACAACCGTTTTTGTAATAATTTTTT
>MJUU01061742.1:3341-23938 GCA_002080025.1 Modiolus philippinarum | reverse complement strand
ACAGATAATGGAGACCATAACCAAAAAGGCAATGCAGACAACAACTAAGACAATGGAGATGACAACAGCACAGATAATGGAGACCATAACCAAATAAGCAGGCAGACAACAACTAAGACAATGAAGATGACAAAAGCACAGATAATGGAGACCACACCCGAATAGGCAATGCAGACAACAACTAAAACAGTGGAGATGACAACAGCACAGACAATGGAGACCACAACTGAATAGGCAATGCAGACAACAACTAGAACAATCGAGATGACAACAGCACAGATAATGGAGACCATAACCAAAAAGGCAATGCAGACAACAACTAAGACAATGGAGATGACAACAGCACAGATAATGGAGACCATAATCAAATAAGCAGGCAGACAACAACTAAGACAATGGAGATGACAAAAGCACAGATAATGGAGACCACAACCGAATAGGCAATGCAGACAACAACTAAAACAGTGGAGATGACAACAACACAGATAATGCAGACCACAAACAAACAGGCAAGGCAGACAATAACTAAAACAATATAGATGACAAAAGCACATATAATGGAGACGACAACCAAATAGGCAATGCAGACAACTAAAACAATGGAAACAACAACATCTAAGACAATGAAGATGACAACAAAACAGATAATGGAGACAATAACCAAATAGGCACTGCACGCAACAACTAAAACAATGGAGATGACAACAGCACAGGCGATGGAGACCACAACCAAATAGGCAATGCAGACAACAACTTAAACAATCGAGATGACAACAGCACAGATAATGGAGACCACAACCAAATAGGCAATGCAGACAACAACTAAGACAATGGAAACAACAACAACTAAGACAATGGAGATGACAACAGCACAGATAATGGAGACCACAACCAAATAGGCAATAAAGACAACTAAAACAATGGAGATGACAACAGCAAATATAATGGAGACCACAACCAAATAGGCAATGCAGACAACAACTAAAACAATGGAGACAACCACAACTAAGACAATGGAGATGACAACAGCACAGATAATGGAGACCAAACCAAATAGGCAATGCAGACAACAACTAAAACAATGGAAACAACAACAAATAAGACGATGGAGATGACAACAGCACAGATAGTGGAGACCACAACCAAATAGGCAATGCACACAACAACTAAAACAATGAAAACAACAACAACTAAGACAATGGAGATGACAACAACACAGATTATGGAGACAAAAGCCAAATAGGCAATGCAGACAACAACTAAAACAATGGAAACAACAACAAATAAAACAATGGAGATGACAACAGCACAGATAATGGAGACCACAACCAAATAGGCAATGCGGACAACAATTAAAGTAATTGAGATGACAACATCACAGATAATGGAGACCATAACAAAATAGGTAATGCAGACAACAACTAAAACAATGGAGATGACAACAGCACAGACAATGGAGACCACAACCAAATAGGCGATGCAGACAACAACTAAAACAATGGAAACCATCACAACTAAGACAATGGAGATGACAACAACACAGATAATGGACACCACAACCAAATAGGCAATGCAGACAACAACTAAAACAATAAAGATGACAACAACACAGATAATGGAGACCATAACCGAATAGGCAAGGCAGGCAACAACTAAAACAATGGAGATGACAACAGCACAGATAATGGAGACCACCACCAAATAGGCAATGCAAACAACAGCTAAGACAATGGGGAGGAAAACAACACAGATAATGGAGACCACAACCAAATATGCAATGCAGACAACAACTAAGACAATGGAGATGACAACAGCACAGATAATGGAGACCATAACCAAATAGGCAATGCAGACAACAACTAAAACAATGGAAACAACAACTAAGACAATGGAGATGACAACATCACAGATAATGGAGACCACAACCAAATATGCAATGCAGACAACAATTAAAACAATGGAGACAACATCAATTAAGACAATGGAGATGAGGACAACACAGATAATGGAGACAATACTAATATAGACAACAGAGACAACAATAATACCAACAAAAATGTAGCCAATAAAAACAGGCAATGTAAACACAGACAAAACAGACAATTTTAAATATACAAACAACAATGCAGACAATCAACATTGCAAAAACTGACCGTCATGACAATAGACAGGCATTCGCACGACAACAGAGGCACTGACTACAACCCTAACAATGGCAACAGCAACGAAAACCACAAAAACAGAGGCACTGACTACAACACTTACATTTTCAACAGTAAAGACAACGACAACATCAGAGGTCATGATTATAACCATTACAATGGCAACAATAAGGACAACCACAACAACAGAGACACTAACTACAACCATTGCAATTAAAACAGCAAGGACAACCACAACAACAGAGAAACTCACAACAACCATTACAGTGGAAACAGCAAGGACAACCACAACAAATGAGGCACTGACTACAACCCTTACAATGTCAACGATAAAGACAACCACAAAAACAGAGGCACTGACTACAACCATTACAACGACAACAGCAAGGACAACCACAACAACATGGGCACTGAATACAACCTCAACAATAGTAACAGTAAGGACAACCACAACAACAGAGGCGCTGACTACAACCCTTACAATGGCAACAGTAAGGACAACCACAACATCTTAGGCAAGGACTAGAACCCTTACAATGTCAACAGTAAAGACAACTACGAAACAGAGGCACTGATTACAACCATTACATGGCAACAGCAAGGACAACCACAACAACAGAGGCACTGACTACAACCATAAGAATGGCAACAGCAAGGACAACCACAACAACAGAGACCATGACTACAACCCTTACATTGGCAACAGCAAGGACAACCACAACAACAGAGACACCGACTACATTCCTTACAGTGGCAACAGTAAAGACAACCACAACAACGGAGGTTATGATTACAGCCATTACAATGGCAACGGCATGGAAAACTACAACAACAGAGGCACTGACTGCAAACATTACAATGGCAGAAGCAAGGACAACAACAACAACAGAGACACTGACTGCAACCATTACAATGGCAACAGCAAGGAAAACCACAACAAGAGAGGCACTGACTAAAACCACTTCAATGGGAACAGCTAGGATAACCACAACAACAGAGGCACTGACTACAACCATTACAATGGGAACAGCAAGGACAACCACAACAACAGAAACACTGACTACAACCATTACAATGGCAACAGCAAGGACAACCACAACAACAGAGACACTGACTACATTCCTGACAACCACAACAACAGAGACACTGACTACATTCCTTACAATGGCAACAGTAAAGACCATAACAACAGAGACACTGACTCCAACCATTACAATGGCAACAGCAAGGACAACCACAACAACAGAGACACTGACTACATTCCTGACAACCACAACAACAGAGACACTGACTACATTCCTTACAATGGCAACAGTAAAGACAACCATAACAACAGAGACACTGACTCCAACCATTACAATGGCAACAGCAAGGACAACCACAACAACAGAGACACTGACTACATTCCTGACAACCACAACATCAGAGACAATGACAACATTCCTGACAATGGCAATAGTAAAGACAACGACAACATCAGCGATTATGATTAAAACCATTTAAATTGCAACAGCAAGAACAACCACAACAACAGAGACATTGACTACAACCATTACAATGGCAACAGCAAGGACAACCACAACAACAGAGACACTGACTACATTCCTGACAACCACAACATCAGAGACAATGACAACATTCCTTACAATGGCAATAGTAAAGACAACGACAACATCAGCGATTATGATTAAAACCATTTAAATTGCAACAGAAAGGACAACCACTACAACAGAGGTACTGAATACAACCCATACAAAGGCAACAGCAAGGACAACCAGATCAACAGAGGCACTGACTACAATTATTACAATGGCAAATGCATGGAAAACCACAACAATAGAGGCAAGGGCTAAAACCCTAACAATGGCAATAGCAAGGACAACCACAACAACAGAGGCACTGACTACAACCATTACAATTGCAACAGAAAGAACAACCACAACAACAGAGACATTGACTACAACCGTTACAATGGCAACAGCAAGGACAACCACAACAACAGAGACACTGACTACATTCCTGACAACCACAAAATCAGAGACAATGACAACATTCCTTACAATGGCAATAGTAAAGACAACGACAACATCAGCGATTATGATTAAAACCATTTAATCTGCAACAGAAAGGACAACCACTACAACAGAGGTACTGACTACAACCCATACAAAGGCAGCAGCAAGGACAACCAGATCAACAGAGGCACTGACTACAATTATTACAATGGCAACAGCATGGAAAACCACAACAATAGAGGCAAGGGCTAAAACCCTAACAATGGCAACAGCAAGGACAACCACAACAACAAAGGCACTGACTACAACCATTACAATGGCAACAGTAAGGACAACCACAACAACAAAGGCACTGACTACAACCATTACAATGGCAACAGTAAGGAAAACCACAACAACAGATGCACTGACTACAACCATTTCAATGGTAACAGTGGTTACAACAACAGAAGCACTGACTACAACCTTAACAATGGCAACAGCAAGGACAACCACACTAACAGAGGCACTGACTACAACTATTACAATGGCAACTGCAAGGACAACAACAACAGCAGAGACACTGACTACAACCACTACAATGGCAACAGTAAAGAAAACCACAACAACAGAAGCACTGACTACAACCATTACAATGGCAACAGCAATGACAACCACAACAACAGAGACACTAACTACATTCCTGACAACCACAACAACAGAGACACTGACTACATTCCTTACAATGGCAACAGTAAAGACAACCACAACAACAGAGGCACTGAATACAACCATTACAATGGCAGCTGCATGGACAAACACAACAACAGAAACACTGACTATAACCCTAACAATGGTAACAGCAGGGACAACCACAACAACAGAGGTTATGATTACAACCATTACATTTGCAAAAGAATGGACAACCACAACAACAGAGACAATAACTACAACCATTACAATGGCAACAGTTAGGACAACCACAACAACAGAGGCACTGACTAAACCCCAACAATGATAGCAGACTTCAACCCTTAATAAGGCAACAGCAAGGACAACCACAACAGCAAAGGCACTGACTACAACCATTACAATGGAAACACCAAGGACAACCAAAACAATAGAGGCAATGGCTTAAACGTTACCAATGGCAACAGCAAGGACAACTGAAAAAACAGAGGCACTGACTACAACCATTACAATGGCAACAGCAAGGACAACCAAAACTAGAGAGGCAAGGACTACAACCCTTACAATGGAAACAGTAAAGAAAACGACTACAACGGAGGTAATGATTACAACCATTACAATGGAAACAGCAGGGACAACCACAACAACAGAGGCACTGACTACAACCCTATCAATGGCAACAGCAAGGACAACCACAACAAGAGGAACTGACTACAACCCTTTAAATGGCAACAGTAAAGACAACGACAACAAAGGTTATGATTACAACCATTACAATGGCAACTGCAAGGACAACCACAACAACAGAGACACTGAAAACAACCCTTACAATGGCAACGGCATGGAAAACGACAACAACAGGGACACTGACTACAACATTTACGATGGCAACAGCAAGGACAACCACAACAACAGAGGCACTGACTACAAACCTTACAGTGGAAACAGCAAGGACAACCACAACAACAGAGACACTAACTACAACAATTAAAATGGCAACAGCAAGGACAACCACAACAACAGAGGCACTGACTACAACCCTTACAATGGCAACAGTAAAGACATCCACAACAACAGAGCTTATGATATCAGCCATTACAATGGCAACAGCAAGGACAACAACAATAGAGACACTGACTACAACCAATACAATGGCAATAGTATGGACAACCGAAACAACAGAGGCACTGACTACAACCCTAACAATGGCAACAGTAATGGGAAACCACAACAACAGAGGCACTGACTACAGCGATTACAATGGCAACAGTAGGGACAATCACAACTACAGAAGCACTGACTACAACCCTAACAATGGCAACAGCAAGGACAACCACAACAACAGAGGCACTGACTACAACCATTACAATCGCAAGTGCAAAGACAACCACAACAACAGAAAGACTGACTACAACCATTACAATGGCAACAGTAAAGGCAACCACAAAAACAGAGGCACTGACTACAACTATTACAATGGCAACAGAAAGGACAACCACAACAACAGAGACACTGACTACGAACATTACAATGGCAACAGCAAGGACAACTACAACAACAGAGACACTGACTACATTCCTTACAATGGCAACAGTAAAGACAACCACAACAACGGAGGTATTGATCACAGCCATTACAATGGCAACAGTATGGAAAACCACAACAACAGAGGCACTGACTACAAACATTACAATGGCAGAAGCAAGGACAACCACAACAACAGAGACACTGACTTCAACCATTACATCGCAACAACAAGGAAAACCACAACAATCGAGGCACTGACTAAAACCATTACAATGGGAACAGAAAGGATAACAACAACAACAGAGGCACTGACTACATTCCTTACAATGGCAACAGTAAGACAACTACAACAACAGAGACAATTACAACAACCCTTACAAAGGCAACAGGAAGGACAACCACTACAACAGAGGTACTGACTACAACCCATACAAAGGCAACAGCAAGGACAACCAGATCAACAGAGGCACTGACTACAATTATTACAATGGCAACAGCATGGAAAACCACAACAATAGAGGCAAGGGCTAAAACCCTAACAATGGCAATAGCAAGGACAACCACAACAACAGATGCACTGACTACAACCATTACAATTGCAACAGAAAGAACAACCACAACAACAGAGGCAATGACTATAACCATTACAATGGCAACAGCAAGGACAACCACAACAACAGAGGCACTGACTACAACTATTACAATGGCAACTGCAAGGACAACCACAACAACAGAAGCACTGACTACAACCATTACAATGGCAACAGCAATGACAACCACAACAACAGAGACACTGACTACATTCCTGACAACCACAACAACAGAGAAACTGAATACAACCATTACAATGGCAGCTGCATGGACAACCACAACAACAGAAACACTGACTATAACCCTAACAATGGTAACAGCAAGGACAACCACAACAACAGAGGTTATGATTACAACCATTACATTTGCAAAATAATGGACAACCACAACAACAGAGACAATAACTACAACCATTACAATGGCAACAGTTAGGACAACCACAACAACAGAGGCACTGACTAAAACCCCAACAATGATAGCAGACTGTAACCCTTAATAAGGCAACAGCAAGGACAACCACAACAGCAAAGGCACTGACTACAACCATTACAATGGAAACACCAAGGACAACCAAAACAATAGAGGCAATGGCTAAAACGTTAACAATGGCAACAGCAAGGACAACTGAAAAAACAGAGGCACTGACTACAACCATTACAATGGCAACAGCAAGGACAACCAAAACTAGAGAGGCAAGGACTACAACCCTTTCAATGGCAACAGTAAAGAAAACGACTACAACGGAGGTAATGATTACAACCATTACAATGGAAACAGCAGGGACTACCACAACAACAGAGGCACTGACTACAACCCTATCAATGGCAACAGCAAGGAAAACCACAACAAGAGGAACTGACTACAACCCTTTAAATGGCAACAGTAAAGACAACGACAACATAGGTTATGATTACAACCATTACAATGGCAACTGCAAGGACAACCACAACAACAGAGACACTGAAAACAACCCTAACAATGGCAACAGTAAAGAAAACGACAACAACAGGGACACTGACTACAACATTTACGATGGCAACAGCAAGGACAACCACAACAACAGAGGCACTGACTACAAACCCTACAGTGGCAACAGCAAGGACAACCACAACAACAGAGACACTAACTACAACAATTAAAATGGCAACAGCAAGGACAACCACAACAACAGAGGCCCTGACTACAACCCTTACAATGGCAACAGTAAAGACATCCACCACAACAGAGCTTATGATATCAGCCATTACAATGGCAACAGCAAGGACAACAACAATAGAGACACTGACTACAACCAATACAATAGCAAAAGTATGGACAACCGAAACAACAGAGGCACTGACTACAACCCTAACAATGGCAACAGCAATGGGAAACCACAACAACAGAGGCACTGACTACAGCCATTACAATGGCAACAGTAGGGACAATCACAACTACAGAAGCACTGACTACAACCCTAACAATGGCAACAGCAAGGACAACCACAACAACAGAGGCACTGACTACAACCATTACAATCGCAAGTGCAAGAACAATCACAACAACAGAAAGACTGACTACAACCATTACAATGGCAACAGTTAAGGCAACCACAAAAACAGAGGCACTGACTACAACTATTACAATGGCAACAGAAAGGACAACCACAACAACAGAGACACTGACTACAAACATTACAATGGCAACAGCAAGGACAACTACAACAACGGAGGCACCGACTACAACCATTACAAGGGCAACTGCAAGGACAACCACAACAACAGAAACACTGACTATAACCCTAACAAAGGTAACAGCAAGGACAACCACAACAACAGAGACACTGACTACATTCCTTACAATGGCAACAGTAAAGACAACCACAACAACGGAGGTATTGATTACAGCCATTACAATGGCAACAGTATGGAAAACCACAACAACAGAGGCACTGACTACAAACATTACAATGGCAACAGCAAGGGCAACCACAACAACAGAGACACTGACTACATTCCTTACAGTGGCAACAGCAAGGACAACCACAACAGCAGAGACACTGACTTCAACCATTACAATGGCAACAGTGAGGACAACCGCAACAACAGAGACACCGACTAAAAACATCACAATGGCAACAGCAAGGACAATGAAAACAACAGAGACAATGACTACAATCCTTACAGTGGAAATTGCAAAGACAACCACAACAACAGAGGCACTGACTACAACCCTGAAATGGCAACAGTAAAGAGAACCACAACAATAGAGGAAATGACTACATCCCTAACAATTGCACCAGCAAGGACAACGAAAAACAGAGGCACTGACTACAAACGTAACAATGGCAACAGCAAGGACAACCACAAAAACAGAGGCACTGACGACCACACTTACAGTGGAAAAAGCAAGGGCAATCACAACAACACAGGCACTGACTACAACCATTACAATGGCAAAAGTAAGGACAACCATAACAAAAGAGGCACCGACTAAAACCGTAACAAAAGCAACAGCAAGGACAACTACAACAACAGAGGCACTGACGACAACCCTTACAGTGTCAAAAGCAAGGACAACCACAACAACAGAGACACTGACTACAACCCTTACAATGGCAACAGAAAAGACAACAACAAGAGAGACACTGACTACAACCCTTATAATGGCAACAACATGGACAACCACAACAACAAAGACACTGACTACAAACCTTACAGTGGCAACAGAAAGGACGACCACAACAACAGAGACACTGACTACAACCATCACAATGGCAACAGCAAGGACAACCACAACAACAGAGGCATTCACTAAAACCCTTACAATGGCAACAGCAAGTAAAACCACAACAATAGAGGCCCTGACAAAAAACTTTACAGTGGCAACAGCAAGGACAACCACAACAACAGAGACACTGACTACAACCATCACAGTGGCAACAGTAAGGACAACCACAACAACAGAGACACTGACTACAACCGTAACAATGGCAACAGCAAGGACAACCACAACAACAGAGGCACTGACGACCACACTTACAGTGGAAAAAGCAAGGGCAATCACAACAACACAGGCACTGACTACAACCTTTACAATGGCAAAAGTAAGGACAACCATAACAAAAGAGGCACCGACTAAAACCGTAACAAAAGCAACACCAAGGACAACTACAACAACAGAGGCACTGACGACAACCCTTACAGTGTCAAAAGCAAGGACAACCACAACAACAGAGACACTGACTACAACCCTTACAATGGCAACAGTAAAGACAACAACAAGAGAGACACTGACTACAACCCTTATAATGGCAACAGCATGGACAACCACAACAACAAAGACACTGACTACAAACCTTACAGTGGCAACAGAAAGGACGACCACAACAACAGAGACACTGACTACAACCATCACAGTGGCAACAGTAAGGAAAACCACAACAACAGAGGCACTGACTACAACCCTTTCAATGGCAACGGTAAGGAAAACCGCAACAACAGAGACAATGACTACAATCCTTAAAGTGGAAATCGCAAGGACAACCACAACAACAGAGGAACTGACTACAACCCTTCATAGGCAACAGTAAAGACAACCACAACAATAGAGGCATTGACTACATCCCTAACAATTGCACCGGCAAGGACATCCCCAAACAGAGGCACTGACTACAACCGTAACAATGGCAACAGCAAGAACAACCCCCAAAACAGAGGTACTGACGACAACCCTTACAGTGTCAAAATCAAGAACAACCACAACAACAGAGACACTGACTACAACCCTTACAATGGCAACAGTAAGGAAAACCAAAACAACAAAGGCACTTACTAAAACCCTTACAATGGCAACAGCAAGGACAACCACAACAACAGAGGCATTCACTAAAACCCTTACAATGGCAACAGCAAGTAAAACCACAACAATAGAGGCCCTGACAAAAACCTTACAGTGGCAACAGCAAGGACAACCACAACAACAGAGACACTGACTACAACCATTACAATTACAATAGTAAAGAAAACCACAACAACAGAGGCATTTACTACAACATTACAGTGGCAATAGCAAGGACAACCACAACAACAGAGGCAATGTCTACAAACCTTACAGTTGCAACAGCAAGGACAACCACAACAACAGAGGCACTGACTACAACTGTAACAGTAGCAACAACAGGGACAACCACAACAACAGAGGCACTGACTACAACCCTTAGAATGGTTACAGTAAAGACAACCACAACAACAGAGGTTACGATAACAACCATTACAATGGCAACAACAAGACCACAACAACAATAGAGACACTGACTACAACCATTACAATGGAAACAGCAAGGACAACCACAGCAACAGAGGCACTGACAACAACCCTAACAATGGCAACAGCAAGGACAACCATAACAACAGAGGCACTGACTACAACCGTAATAATGGCAACAGCAAGGACAACCACAACATTAGAGGCACTGATGACAACCTTTCCAGTGGCAAAGAAAAGACAACAACAATAACAGAGGCACTGACAACAACCATTACAATGGCAACAGTAAGAACAACCATAACAACAAAGACACTAACTACAACCCTTACAATGGCAACAGCAAGGACAACCACAACAACAGAGGCACTGACGACAAACCTAAGCGTGGCATCAGCAAGGACAACAACAAAAACAGAGACACTGACTACAAACTTTACAATGGCAATATTAAGGAAACCACAACAACAGAGGCACTGACTACAACCATTACAATGGCAACAGCAAGGACAACCACAACAACAGAGTCACTGACTACAACCATTACAATGGCAATAGTAAGGAAAACCATAACAACAGAGACACTGACTACAACCATAAAAATGGGAACAGCAAGGACAACCGCAGCAACAGAGGCAATGACAACAGCCCTTACAGTGGAAACAGCAAGGACAACCTGAACAACAGAGGCATTGACAACAACCGTAACAATGGCAACAGCAAGGACAACCAGAACAACAGAGGCACTGACGACCACCCTTACACTGGCAAAAAAGGACAACAACAACAACAGAGGCACTGACAACAACCATTTCAATGGCAACAGTAAAGACAACCATAACAACAGTGACACTGACTACATCCATTACAATGGCAACAGCAAGGACAACCACAACAACAGAGACACTGAGTACAACCTTTACAGTGGTAACAGCAAGGACAACCACAACAACAGAGACACTGACTACAACCATTACAATTGCAACAGCAAGGACAACCACAACAACAGACACTGACTACAACCATTACATTTGCAACAGCAAGGACAACCACAACAACAGAGACACTGACTTCAACCCTTACAATGGCAACAACAAGGACAACCACAACAATAGAGGCACTGACTACAACCATTACAATGGCAACAGGAAGGACAACCACAACAATAGAGGCACTGACTACAACCCTTACAATGGCAACAGGAAGGACAACCACAACAAAAGAGGCACTGACAACAACCATTACAATGGCAACAGTAAGGACAACCATAACAACAGTGACACTGACAACATCCATTACAATGGCAACAGCAAGGACAACCACAACAACAGAGACACTGACTACAACCCTTACAGTGGTAACAGCAAGGACAACCACAACAACAGAGACACTGACTACAACCATTACAATTGCAACAGCAAGGACAACCACAACAACAGAGACACTGACTTCAACCCTTACAATGGCAACAACAAGGACAACCACAACAATAGAGGCACTGACTACAACCCTTACAATGGCAACAGGAAGGACAACCACAACAATAGAGGCACTAACCACAAGCCTTACAATGGCAACAGCAAAGAGATGACAGCAACAGATAATAGAAACAATATCACAAAACAACAGATAATATTACATATATGAGATACAATAATACATACCTAGAAGTTTCTTTCTCTTTACTGAAAAAAACAATAATGTATCATTAATATATACATACATGTTTGTATTGGTATTTTACAAAAATGGAAGTATATATTATACTGTAGATATATGTTCAACTGAATCTGTTTAAATTTCACTTCCATTCTATTTACTATGCTCTGTCAAAGTCTACGCTAACACTGTACTGCTCCTATTAAGTACCCATGTCTTGATCAGTCAGAACAGCCATGACTTTACTACAATAGTTTGCTTTCATATGTAAATGTCATGTTCAGCTATCTATTGCCTCTTACCAATCCATCCCTTAATAATCATAATGAACAGGGCTTTCATTATTTTTTTTTAAAGTAGCAGGCTCTGAAAGGAAATTAAACAGGAAATTTCAGTCCATTGGTCTGGGCACCGCCCAAACCCCTTAAATAGTTACTTGTGCAAAAGTGTCCTAATAGAAATCATGCAGTCAAATAGGTATGTTTTTTTATCTTTTGTTAATTAATGTTTTATAAGGATAGATAATTATAGGTTATCACCAAGATAAGTCATGTTCTCCTATTGACCAGCAATGGAAATATAAGGGCAATTGTAATTTTGATCAAAATCGAAAATAGCTATTATAATAAAAAGAATATGCTGTGCACACCATGATAGGACTGTGCAGCATGTTGACGAATGAAATTTGACAAAAGTGTAGTTTAATAGAGAGTTAAGGTGAAAGTTGACACAGTTAATAAATGCAATTAAACTATACCACTTTCTTTTATCATTTTCAATATATATGACAAAAAGTAAAAAAGGAACATTTTAAGAAAAAAGGTACATGTAATACACCCAAACAAGTTATCTGATATTCCCGAAATTATTCCTGAAATTGTTTGGTATTTAGATCTCATTATGCTTATCGGTATTTTTTATTTATGTTATGGGTTTTGAGTTATGTTCTATAAATAATACATGTCATGTTTGCAACCCGATTGAATCAAAAGCAAGAAAATGATGAAGACTAACCAATTATCATTATTATTAAGTTTCAAACCATTTGGCCTTGTACTTTCATGGGAGATCTTTTAAAAAGTTTATAGTCCGTGGGCTGGAAACACTTTCCGTGCATCCCCTTCCACTTCCAAACCAGATCGATTTTTTCAGTCCTTCTATGTCCCCTCTTCAACATAAAACATGGTAACATGAACATAACCTGCACGCATAGACAGTATAGGGCCACTTTTATAGTATGCCATGAAAAATTCTTGTGTTTTCGTTTTAACCTAAGTTTCATCTTTTAAACTCCATAATTTTTTGAAAAATAAGTAATATGTTCTGAAATTTGGTACCAAATTAAAGCTTAATTAATATCCTTTACAATAAACACAAGGTCAGGGCTCTATTTAGTCGACCGAAATGGTCGCCTAGGCGACCAAATATAGCGATTGGCGACTAAATATTAAAATCAGTCGCCTTTTGGGGGACCACTTTATTACATATGAAAAAGAAAAGAAATGGGGTAAATGTCAAGAACATGTTGGCGACTGGAAAAAAGTCGGGTTTTTAGGCTCTCTGATGTTGAATTGTTTTCTTCTATCTATTTCACTTTTGAAACTTGAAAGTTACAATGTTATGGGTCTTTCAGACTATGTTTCTACATGAAAGGAACGAAATAAAGGTGGAAGTGATTATTGAGGCAACGAGTTTTGATTACCACTGGTAAAAGGCAAGACATGAGTAAGGAAATTTAGTCCTCGTCTATCTTTACGGAAGGATGCTCTCCTGAAAAGATTATAGATTGATTAATTATTTAAAGTCTAACTGTTAAGTAAGCAATATTTGAGCTATATCAGGGCGCCAACAAGTAGATCAATCCATTATATTTTAGAGAAGAAACAATGATGGAAAGGACAACCTGGCTTGCCACTGAGAAATGGGTAGAGGTAGGAACAAGTAGATCAATCCATAATATATTGAAGAAGAAACAATGATGGAAACGACAGTCGGGCTTGCCACTGCGAAATGGGTAGGGGTAGGAACAAGTAGATCAATCCATTATATATTAATGAAGAAACAATGATGGACAACCAGGCTTGCCACTGCGAAATGGGTAGGGGTAGGAACAAGTAGATCAATCCATTATATTTTAAAGAAGAAACAATGATGGAAAGGACAACCGGGCTTTCCACTGGAAAATGGGTAGGGGTAGGAACAAGTAGATCAATCCATTATATATTGAAGAAGAAACAATGATGGAAGGGACAACCGGGCTTGCCACTGCGAAATGGGTAGGGGCTGGAAATTAAATCTTCTTTACCACTTCTGGCAAGTCTGCTTTCCTTTAAAGTAAAGATGTGGTCATTTTTACTGCATGGAGCGTGGCGTTTTCGGTAGGTACAATTGTAAGCGGTCAGACTTTCTGTATAGGGACCTGAGTACCCTGAATAGACATGACATTCCCCTATCCATCACTTGGGTTTTGTAGACGGAGCAGCTGAATCCGATTCAGGTTCTTAATCATGCGATGGAAATAATAATAACAAACAGATTGGGGAACTAGAAAGGATTATAACTTTTAACAAGAGGCTCTCAAGAGCCTGTATCGCTCACCTGGACCATGGCCAATACATTACTTCAAATCAACTTATATGTTAAAGGGTCTCATTTTCAAATTATGTAATATGATCCAACTTTAATTTAACTATTTTCCCTATTGCGTGCCATCTGCAGGACACAATTTTAAAGAAAATTAAGTATTGTGCCAAAGTTTATTTCCAACTGGCCAAATGGTTTTAAAGAAGAAGATCTTCGAATGTACTCCTATATTAAACTATGTTTCCCATTGGTAGCCAATTTTCATAAGGTGCAGACTTGAAGGATATCTGTTTTGAAGGGGACCATCTAAGATACATTGTGAGTAGCCAAGTTGTTTTAGATAAAATATTATTTGTATGCTCTTTCAATACAGTCGAGTAATAAATTAAGTTCCCCGCAGATGGCAATGTTGGATGACATTAATTTAGGCATTAAAGTCACAATACATATATATATTAAAGTCAGCACCTCATAAACATCATTAATGCCAAATTCTGTTCAAATTCATTCAGTGGTTTTCAAGGTTAATTTCATCAACTGCTCACTAAAGGCTTTACTTACAAATATTTTTAACATTAAACAGTCTATGAAGTTCATAAACTACTTCTACATTCATGTCAGCAGAGGTCATAGTGATTAGACACCAGAGTTCCCAAAGTCTACACAATATGTTTATATAGGAAAATCATTATAACATAAAACAAGGTAAAAATTAAGAAAGTATTTTTGCAAAAAATGCATAAATTTGCACAAAAACACTGTTTTTGCTCTTAATTATGGAAAAAATATTTTTTTAATGAAGTAATAGTAGGGAATTTCTCTAAAGCTTAAAAGAAAAAAGTTAACCAAAGAAGATTTGAACACAGAATTTAAAGGGAAATAACCCATAACCATATGGCATTGAAAAAAATGGTGAAAAACGGTCAATAAATCATACACAGGCCTTTGGATTTTCTTCAAAATTTCAGAGCATGTAGATCTTGATATGCTGAACATTTTTTTAATTTACACTTTGCCTCTATCTGTTATAGTTTTTGAAATAAAAAATAAAAAATGCACAAATTTTGAAAAATTTACAGAAAAAGGGCTATAACTCTCAGACGGGTTTTCCAATTTTCTTCAAAATTGCAGAGCAGATAGATCTCGGCATTCTGAACAATTTTAAACATGTCAGATTTTTGATATCTGCAACGGTTTTTGAGTTATTTGCCAAAAACAGCAATTTACCCCTATGTTCTATTTTTAGTAACAGCAGCCATGTTGTTTGGTTTTCAGACTCCTCGGATACAATTTTGAAAGTACATACCCTGGTGATGATCCAGGCCAAGTTTGGTTTAAATTGGCCCAGTAGTTTCAGAGGAGAAGATTTTTGAAAAAAAGTTTACGACGGACGACCGACGGACGGACGACAGACGACGGACGCCAAGTGATGGCAAAAGCTTACCCTGGAATAGCCAGGTGAGCTAAAAATAAATACGTATTCTAGTTTTTAAACGTCAACTAACACGACGACAATACAAGATTGATTTCTATTAGTTTTAATTTAATTGTCAATGTTTCTGCGTGGTGTATCAATCGTTTCCTGTTTATTATCATTTTATCGTCTTAATTCATTCTTTTGAAGAAAGGCAACGGAGACCTACTGAATGCACGCGGATATCACCCAAGAAAGTCTTGAAGGGCTTTATATTACAACTTTCGACCTTTTCAAATGTCGAAAATATATGTGGCTACCAAAAAAATATTCTGGCCACCAAAAATTTTTATAGGCGACCATTTTTTTTTATTATGGTTGTCAAATGGCAACCTTAAATGGAAGTCTACTTTGAGGCCTGAAGGTTGGACACTGTACACCCTTTTTATGGTCTGGGGATACAAAAAATGTACCCCCTCCCTGCAAAAATTGCAAAAATGACGATTTTAGGATGTCAATTAATTTAAGATTAACACCCCTCGTCATTTGATCTAGTTTTTATGCCTAACTTATCGTGTGTTTCGATGTTGGAAATAAACCATTAAAGTCTAAAAAATTTTGATTTTCGATATTAAATTTTTGAAAAATGGAAATTTTGGAATTTAAGATTTTTTTCACAATTTCGACTTTCTGACTTAAAGGTCGTAGAAATCTGCATATATATTTCAAAATAGCCGATTTAATAGTGATTTATGATATACACGAAACAAATTATGTCTACACATTTAAGCTTCAGACGTAATGTAGGTTCAGAAATGTCAAAATTAGAACCCCCTTGCCCTAAAAATTAAGGGAAAATTTGAAATATTCAGGCTCTAAATGACAAAAAGATCATGATTGGAAATTCAAGTGTGTATTTCACTAAAGCTGACATGCAATAAATCATTCATTTTAGGAGGTCTCTTTTCGACTCTTCTGCCCGAAATTGCATGCAAAATGGGAATTTTCCGTTTTTCAGATTTCTACTGTTTTGACTTTGAGATGCAAATACTTCATGAAATTGATATATAACTTGAAAATATTGATTAAATATCTATTCATTTTATCTTATCAATTAAAAAGTATGCCGTTAAATATTTAAGACTAACTACAGTCTCATAAATTACAAACATATTACCCCTTACCACACATATTCAACACAAATTATTTCATTTTATTAAGCTTGAAAAGCTTAAACATTGTATAAAGGTCCATTGACATATCATTTGCAAACACCAAAATACACAGAAACTCCCATATATCACAAATAAGATCATGCGCGTGATTTATGGGCAGTTATTCAACAATTCAACTTTGAATTTAGTAAAATTCTGGAATGCTGGAAATTCCCATTTTTCCAATACCAAATGTCATTGACCTATAGCTTGTAGTTATTGATAAACAGACTTAAGCAAAAAACTTAACATGGTCACTAGACCGTGAAATTAAGGTCAAGGTCAAAAGCCATATGACAGACTGACATGTACTAACCAAGACCAAGCTATATACCAAATATCAATGACCTATAGCTTGTAGTTATTGAGAAACTAACTTAAGCAAAAAAAAACTTAACCTGGTCACTGAACCATGAAATTGAGGTCAAGGTCAAAAGCCATATGACAGACTGAAATGTACTAACCAAGACAAAGCTATATACCAAATATAATAGACCTATGGCTTGTAGTTATTGAGATCCAGACTTAAAGGGAAAATTCACTAAATTTTGAATAAGACCTTAATTTACACTAAATAACATTGTGAACAAGTTGACCAAGTTTTAAGTAAAAATTCCCACTGGTATAGGAGAAAAACGATATTTATTATTCATTTCTACTAGAAATTCTAGCTGGGTGACGTCACTTGGCTAGATCTCGGTCATTTTAAAAATCAATCATACCAATGTTTTTATCGTTATTTAAAGCGTTCGAATGAGATCATGAAATAACTAATCACTGCAGAAAAACAAGGACAAGCGTGTTACCCTTTTGTCTAAATCTTATTGTTTCTTTCAGCATATCTTCTTCGTAGGATAACTAAATTCCAAATTTACTGTGAAATGAAATTGGCTGTTGATGTTTGAAATCGATGCAAAAAGATTCCAGAAAAGTAGTTCAAAATAACAAAAAACATTAATTTTCTAGTAGTATCCTCAAAACAATGTAGGAAGTAATAAATATGTGCACAAACACACGCGTGTGCTCATGTGTTCTAGTGTTGAAAAATTAATACCTTTGTAGTGATGTAATGATCAGAGGTTAATTTACAACCAAATATACAGAATCATGTTGCATGTCAAATTTTACCTGTGTCATGTCCTAAAGGTAAACGTGGCGGTGTGCTGCACTAATTACAGGTAGAAAAGGCACACGCTTATTTAAAAAAAAATCGTTTATAACACGATACAAAATCTAATTGATATTAAATAAAACAAGGATACTGGATAAAATTTAAAAGACAGATGCAGTTCATTCAGGATTATACGCTTCTGCAAGAGTCACACACTATAAAAAGTGTCATTCACCGGCTCAAAACTGGAGGATCAGGAGAGATTGTATTTGCTGTTAGAAATATTTTTATTTGACAAAATATAACAAATTGCCTAGATCGTTTTTCTAGACCCCTCTTCAGTAGCCGAATCCGCCTTTGCTCAAACTTCGATTTAGTACTGTATGGGACAAATATGGTCAATATACTAGTCCCAGCTTCTGTATAAAAATAACACTAAGAGTTTGATTTTCGTAATATCTTTCTAATGTCTTCAACATTTTACAATACAAGTGATACTTTCAAATGCTTATGTCTCATGGGTTCAAGCAATGATTTGTATATAAATCCTTGGTTCAAGTTGTCTGAAAAAATATATATACTTATAATGCCGAAATCGTTTACCACAGAGATTAGGCTCTGTTCAGTATACGTAATATAGTATTTGTACGTTTATATGCAGTTTTATGACACTTTTATTAATTTAATTTAAACTTATTTTATTGTCAAACAATACAAAGACACAAGGATCAGACACAAGTTGATATAACTTACAAGGTCTTCTCCTTAAAATAAATAATAAACAATATTGACATACAAATTTTAAATATACATATTATGATAATCAGTGTATAAACGGACATAAGTATAAACTGAATCAAAAAGAATAATTGTGTGGAAGCTGCGATGATATGGTATTAAATCTAAGTTTACATTTAAATAGTTCCAACGAACTATCATTGAAGTGTCTTGTACTGTATGTATCATAGATAGAGGTCAGGTCACAAAACAAGATCAAAGAATGGAAGCTGACGAACGCTTAATACAAACAGACTGTTACTATTTATTCACGCAAAAAGCGCCCTGAATCCTTAATATATAGCTGCACACATTTGAATATATAAGTATTAGTTTTCACTACCAGTCAGTAAGACATCAATATTGAGGGGAATGTGCAATTGATTCAATCTTGTTTGTAATATGCCCCTTTGTTCATTATATTTAATACAATGCAGAAAAAAAATGTTTTGTATTTTCAATACGATAGCCACATGCACAAGCCGGACTAGGTACAATATTTGCATGATGTAAGTCATAATTCAAAGCACTACAAGAGTTTCGGAGTCTTGAATGAATAACACTTAAATATCTATCACCAATTCCATAATAAGATGGTGGTTTTTTGTTTTATAAAACAGATTTTGAACC